>JAAGVU020000078.1:10901716-10920443 GCA_011763525.2 Mormyrus iriodes | reverse complement strand
ACACACACACACACACACACACACACACACACACACACACACACACACACACACACACACACACACACACACAGCACATCTCTGAGTTCCTAATTCATTGCATGTCCTTGGACTGTGTGAGGAACCCAGAGTACTGGGAAGAAACACAAGAACAGACATCAGAAAAATGACAGACTCCCCAGACTGAGCAGAGACTGGACATAAATGCAGGAGCCACAATGCTGAGCCATCACACCCCCCCCCCCCCAACATTTAATAAACTCAACCTCAACAAATACAAAATGAGCAGCCAACAGAACTTTGCAAATGATATGTGTTGCAGAGTGCCAGCGATCGAAATTCATGCAGGAGCATCAGCTAAATTAGATGTTGTTTAAGTACTTGCACTTAGCGATTGATATGGCCTTGTGAAACGTCTGACAACGTCTGTCTCATAAAAAGGAGAGGATGTGCATTTATAAAACCTGTATTGTGGGTTTTTCTGCCAGCTGGATGCGCATCTCCATGCTTGGCCGAATGCCACTTCAGTCTTCATGTACTGAATTTCTCTTCATGCTTATTTTTGATTCGCCCGCTCACTCTTTGGCAGGTTTTGCTTCTAATCCTGCAAATCTCATCTCTCTGGATGTTGTGGTTTATGAAGAGCTGGTTACAGGGCTAAAGGGGGCGGGTCTTTGTACCTTATTGGATGTTTTCCCCGGGATTTGACACACGCAGGGAAGAACGATAGGGTTTTCTTGGGCGCGTTCCTGATGTGAAAGGGGCAACCCCACAGTCCTGCTATGGCTGACGTCCCCTGCCTGCCGGTTTCCGTGCTTGATGGAGCGTCCCATGATCCTGGCCTAGGTCAAAATCCCTCAACTTGAAGTTGGTAATTATCGCGATTGTTGAAACCTGGCCCGCGAAACCCTGGCGCTGTTCCCATCGAGCGCTGTCACGAACTCCGGGAATGTTGGCGAGGTTCATTCCCCCGCAAACGCTGTGCCCTAGGCCACCTCCCCTTCCTAGGATATGGATCGCAAAATCCCAGGCAGGTTATGCTGGAGCATCCAATGGAGGTAACCTTTGAACAGTTAGCATGTCAGCTAACCTGAGAGTCGACCTCTAAGCACTGCTTGGTCATCTACCTAAATTGTGGCAAAACCAGTGAACCTGGTAACACTATTAACGTGTGATGCCCGCAGCCCATGGAGTTCTCACCATCTCCATCCTGTCTGGTGATGGTGGGGGGGGGGGGGTTCCCACAAACTGAGGCACTTCCTACCTGGGGAGCAACCTCAGGAGGGAAGAGGTGACCAATGTTGTGAGAGGACGTCCTTTTAGAGGAGCACGCTCGTGTTTTTAAGGCACAAGGTATCTCGAATCGCGATGGAAAGAGTTGCGTGAAGTTAAATAACGTGCCACGACCTGACAGCCAGTTCTGATACATTCTTGGGGTTGTTTTTCAATCAGCTCGAGTAACTGCATCGTGGTCATGTTAACTTCACAACGAGGCCCCTTTAGTCGCTCTTAATGGGTCTATAAGTCTTGACCATTCTTTAATCAAGATGGAAAAATTACTATTCTTGATAAACAAAGTTTCTAGACGTGAGCCTGTGGAGCTTCAACTGATTTTATCCTTCTAAGGCTGTTATTACAGTGATATCTATCTTTTGTAGCACGGAGGCTGGTCTCAGCTTATTTTTGTGTGAACTTTCACCGAGATATTTTTGGTTTTATGTATTTGGTTTTGGATTATTTTTATTTATGTGTTCTGAAGATATCCTGGCTCAGTTCCTCCATTTCTGCCTGCATAGTTAGGGAGGTAAGAATAAAGGCAAAGATTTTGATTAAAAACATCTTTGACACCTTCATCATGCTCAGGTTCATGTGAAGCTGTCGAGCTGTTTTCCCCCTTTACGTGCCCCCCCCCCCTTTTTTTCCAGTCATTTGGAAATTATTTAGAGACATGGCGACGAATGACTTTGAGGCCTAAAAGACGTTTTACAGGCAGCTGGCTTGAAACTAAAGGCACAAAAGTGGGGGATAAAAGCTTTTGTCACAGTATGGATTCTGAAGGAGGGCTCCTTAATCCATCACAGGGCCTAGCCAGAGACAGCTCACTTGGAGCCACTACCTTCTACTGGAAATCAAACTGGTGTAGTGCAAGTTCTCTAGGCCCAAAGCGTCATTAATGATGTTTAATTAAATACATGATTCCTCAATACACTGAAGCTTCAAGTGTATGGTATTCATTTGTTATGCAGTGATTGAGTCTGCATGGATTTATTACGGATAGTTGCCTTCTGCATGGTTCTGTCTGGATCAGCACCATTTAGGCGATCCTTAACATGCTAGATCTGAGGGATTTGAAATGGTCCGTTTGTTTAGTTTTGATCCGGTGTTGGGTTATGGATCACTGGTCATACAGGCAGTGATGCAATATGCTGAGATTTTCAAGTTCATGCTTTGCAGTTGCAGGGAGTGAGGTTGTATTTGATTTTCTTAGTTTACTGTATTCACTGGATAAAGATCACATAGTGATCTTGTTTTCCGTCTCTCTGAAGCCCATTTGATGGCAAGATACAATGAAGCAGGTACAGAATATTTGAAGTTAGGAGTCAAGCGAGACGCCCAAAGATTGTAGAGGTTGTAGAGATGGTTTAATTTTTATTTCCTGGTTTCATCCCATGCAGTATTACCGCTCGACAATGTTAGACTGTCGCCTGAGGGTGCCTATACCCGCTGGACCAGTGATGGCCAGATCTTGCGTTCCCTGAGTGTGACCTTGGCGAAGAACATTTACATGGCATTGGGGCTGCCCCAGCAATATAAGCGTGGCTGATCTCACAGTCCTTGCTGCTGGTCCAGCCCTCTTTCTGTCCACGGAGGGTTGATCCCCTCCCGCTTTTTGCTCAGTGAGACTTAAAGGGTGTCACTCTCCCCTGTGGCACAGGAGTGATCGGAACCTACCTTCAGGAGGTTACTAGTGGAAGACGTCCCAGTGTTGCCTGAACACTGAGTCAGTGTCTCTGTAATGGAATTATTCGTTAAGCTGTTAAGAAAACACAGAAGGAATAACTGCTGAGTGATATTAATGCTTTAGTTTTATCACAGGGTGCCCATTCAGAGCCGCTGGACGTGTCGCCTTAATGTGGATTTCCCCGGGGCAGCGGCACGGGTGACGCCCTGCTGGGTACTCGAGCCCGCCCCAGTTGCTCGTCGCATTGCCATATAGTCGAGCTGCTGCTGCCACCACCCTCAGGTCCCGAGTTGTGGTTTTGACTCTTGATGCATCTTGTCATGACGTAGGCAGGATTGTGGCCTTCATTACCCTGGGGGTGTTTTAAGATCGTAAAACGAACGTAGCTGACAGTGATCTGGGTGGATAAACTCAGTCTTCCAGTTTCAGATGATTTCATCCTTTAGCTCGTTGCAGTTGCAGTGTTTATTTGGGAGAAGTATGATGACAAGGCTGCTGGCTGCCGAACCCCTTTCGCGTGGAGGAGCACCGAGGTGTGCTTTCACATTGCCGTTTTAGCGTCAGCGCCGTTCCTGACTATCGGGTGACAAATTGTAGACCACGTTGATCTGCACAATTAGTGTCAGTCTCCCTTCTGCTCTCTCATCGATGAGTCTTTTTTTGCTGGCTTGGCATTTTGAGTGGTGGATTATTGCAGATGGACAGAGGACACTTGAGATTAATGATTTTCTTTGTAAGACCCTTACATTTTTTTCCATTGCCCTTCACATAGACGATTCAGGATGCTATTATCTCAAACCTCAAACAATTTTCTTTAATCATGAATTGGATTTAATAGGTACAACCAAACGCACGTAACTAATCTTCAGTGTATTTCAAATTAGTCGTCCCTAATGTCTCGTATAGAGAATATATTGGATTTTGGGAGTATATGGGAAGTCTATTAGCAGCAGTAAACTGATTTTTTTTTTTTAAAGGTGGAGTGGTTGTCAATTACAAACATATTATTAGGAATTTTGATTTTGACCGCTGTGTTCATGAGTATGTTGTTATGTTTGAATGATTTATTAATAGCTAAGGCTCACCTATACTCTTACTGGGGACTCCATGATTGTAAATCAAGTAGTTTCGCTCTGAAGTTTCTCTTGAAAGACACACACACACCTGTGCCACCTTATACCACCTAGTCCTGCGTTCAGCCAAACTGATGGCATGTATTTAGAGAGGGGAGGGAAATCTTAATCCCCATAGTGGAAGACATGGCGATCCCGCTGTGAACAGAGGTGCAGACTTGCCTGTCCTGGGCATCTGGTTTGCCTCTCCCTCCCTTGTTTGATTCGTGTCCCATTTGGTGAGATTAATTTTTGTCTATTTCAGGCACTCATTATCTTTGATGTTTACAGATTTACTGGGTGACTGTGCTCTCATGTGAAGCTATTATTTTTTTCATTTCTCACTTTGTTGAGCGTCAGATGTTCAGACTTGTAAGTCCTGGCCGGTCCCCAGTGAGGCTTGCAGGCAGCTGTTACAAAAATGGGGTTTCTCCCCCCGCCCCCCAGCTGTGAATTTCTTTCATCGCCATCATTGCAGATGGGCCAGGTATGGCCTCGTCACTGGCTAGGAGACCTTGAAGAACACTTGGGAGGTTTACACGCATCTGGTATTGAAAGTAGCTTTCGGATAAACCGGCCCCTAACAGAATCCCGCTCAGTTATTCATGATTAACCTTGTCACCTGAACTACAGAATGTCTAATGTACCTTTTCACCATTTATCTAACAAAGGAAACGGCCTGCTTGTAATTGCAAAGGGTAAGTTTAGAGTGAGAGTACACTGACGTGCTTCACAATGTTTGTTCATCTGCTTTGGATTCTGAATTGCCGTTGTCATGGCTAAACCACTGGCCCTTTTGCGAGTTTTTTTGTTTCCCTCACTTGTTTAAAGGGCTGTAAAGATCTGTTAGCTATTGTCGGGCACTTAAAGGAACGTTTGCCCACTCGTTTTAGGGTATTGATGCCGGGTCTGATTGTGCTTGTGAGCTTGGTTTAGTGGATTAGGGGGCTGGGGATTATTGGTCGAGATGAAGAGATTCAATGCACATTACTGTGATTACATTTCTCATCTCACTTAGTGGGAAAAAAATAGACCTAAAAGACTGTAACGTACATTTTATCTATAACAGGTGACAATACACTACTATTCTTGAACTTCCCTTGATTCAAATGGTTCATCGTGCTGAACAACATTTGGTTGTTACTTTGGTTAGTTTTCTTGTCTTTCATCTTGAAGACAATGCCACATCTTATCAATTTACAATCAAAAACCCGGATCATAGCGTCATCTGTATGCTGTTGACATGGTAACGCACCATGTCACCAGTGACGGACTGTGACATCAGAACTGCTCATATAACAGCCTTGATTCTATCACCTGTTTTTGGGTATAATAATAATAATAATAATAATAATTAATAATAATAATAATAATGATGATGATAATAATTAATAATGATGATAATAATTAATAATGATGATGATTGATGATGAAGAAGAATAATTTCTATTTATGTAGCGCCTTTCACAGTCCCAAGTTCGCTTTACGCAACATAAAACAAACAAGTAAATATACATATAAATACATTAAAAAAAGTCAGTAGTGGGTGCAGGAGGACGGGGCAGGGAAATGGTCAAGGACAAGAAATGTCATTAATTCAGATTTAAAGGATGAGAAGGAGGAACAGCCGCGGAGAGATTGTGGAAGAGAGTTCCATAGTTTAGGGGCCACGGCACTGAAGGATCTACCGCCCAGGGTGGAAAATCTAGTGCGTGGAATGGCAAGGAGACTATTGTTAGAGGATGTGAGAGGGTGAGTAGGGAGTCAAGAGTTCACCGAGGCAGTAAGGAGCAAGGTTATGCAGTGTTTTTTAAGTGAGAAGCAATATTTTGAATTTGATACGAGACTGAACCGGTAACCAGTGTAGCTGAGAGAGGATGGGGGTGATGTGAGCGGATCGTTTAGTGTGAGTGAGAACTCTGGCTGCTGAGTTCTGAATATGCTGAAGCTTTTGTATAGACTTTGCAGGAAGTTGCAGTAGTCAATACGGGACGTAATAAAGGCATGAACCAGAGTTTGGGCATCAGTATTGCAATGTTACGGAGGTGAAAGAATGCAATTTTGGAGATGGATTATTATCTGTCCTCCCTGATCTGTTTTATTTGATTGCTTTTATTATTGTAACTGTGCTCTGACAATCCTCTCTAGCAGTACCTTCCCTGATCTGACACGTTATTAAACATTAAACTAAAATATTCTGCAGTCTGTAAGCACCGTTTTGCTTTAAGTGCAATCTCGGCTAGGATTAACTGAGCTTTTTCCTGGTTTAACATCTGCCTACAATTTTATTAGATATTCACAGGCCGAAAAACACCATCTAAACTACAGTATGTCACGCTCTGTGTTGCTTTTCCACAGTCCTAACAATTAGATTTCTGTCTGTACTTGACTGCTGTGGCTCTTTATAATTATATGTTATGCGTGTGCTGCTCCGCTCCATCAAGACTTCCTTAAATGAACCTCAGATTGCTTTAATTATCTTGTTTTGGCTTGATGGCATGATGTTTGAATTGGGGGTGTGGTTTGTGATGTCACAAATGGGCATGACTTGTATGTATTGCGATGTATTGCATTGTCTTTGTTGGTAATGTCAGACTGACATTACTTTGAATATGTGCCCCTGGTTACTGATTATTTAAACGTGTGTGTTTCATATGTCTGATTTAGTGTACCTAGTTCTACTCTGTTCTACTGTTTTTGTTCAGCCCCTTCTGGTCTTGTGTACAAGTCCTGGTGCTAGTTTCTTTGGTTTCTGTTTGGCTAAAGAGCATTTTCCCATGCAACTTGCAGAGGACAGAGGACATGATGGGAGAACAGAGGGTATGGCTTTTATTCTGAAATGTTAAAATAGATGGTGTTATTTGTGATGTCATAAAAGGGCGCGGACTTGATAATTTATGGGGGCGTGGCCTGTGATATCTCAATGGGGCATGGTTTTATTGTTAATGGATGTGGTGTGTGATATGTGAATGGAGAGCATGGCTGAATTGCATGGCTGGTGATGTGGTCTGTGGCGTTGTGTATGAGGGAGTAGTTTTGATGTGTGAATAGAGTGCATGCTGAGTCAGGGGAGGCTATGGCTTGTATTATTTGCCGAAATGGAGCGCACTGTCTGTGATGTGATGATTGGAAGGCATGGCTTGATAGTAAAAGGATGGTGTGGTTGACGGTGGATAGTGTGGCTGGATTGTGTGGTCTGTGATGTTGGTGGTGACGTAAGTAGGTTTGATGTGTGAATGGGAGCGTGGCCTACGATTTAATAGTGAGTGTGGTTAGTATGTGTGAATTGAGAGTGCAGCTGAATCTCATGGTTGACGATGTGTAGGGATGGGTCTGACACCGTGCTCATGTCCTCGTACACATCCCTGTGACAATCTGCCACTGCCTTAACCTGATACCATGTGCTCACGTATCAGTGATATCATTAATGACAACATGAACGGAACAAAGTATCTGCCGTGTGGAAACGATGAAATCCAAAGCACAGCAGACCGTGAACTGCTCTACTAAACCATAAAGAGGAGGTATGAAATGAGGTTCATACAACACTAGCAATCTAATTAAATAGCTAAAACTTAAACATAAGAGAGTATAATTAACATAAAGTAAATAACATAATTGGCACAATGCTGCAACAACTGATTGTGCAGCAAACTAGCATATGGAGACAGACAATGTCGAATGATAAACCTTGTGCAGTGAAAATAACAAACATTTATGCAGTATCGATCAGGCACAAAGTCCTAGCGATGGGACACGGAGAGCGGATTACTTTCCCAGTACATGGTGTAAAGAGTGGTGAACCACTGCTTCAGAGGAATTTAGTGACATGCTTTTAAATCATAATTAACCCACTGAACCATCATTTTCTAGGAGAGACTCAAAACTGATGATCAGCCCTGCTCAAACATTAAATAATTTCCTTTAACCGTGAATTGGATTTAACGGGTACAATCAATCATATACAACCAATCTTGAATGTATTTCACATTAATGTTTTATATACAGAGTATATTTGATTTTGGGAGTATATGGGAGGTGGCGTGTATTAATGCAGACTGTATCCCTGTGTCCCACTTGGTGCTGCAGGGGAGGGGAAGATTTCAATATTATCGTCTATCCCAATATTTTTAAATGAAAATGCTGCATGTTATTTGTTAGACGTTTGACTGCTGTAATTGGTATGGCTGAGTACCAGAAACTGAGCGTTGGTTTGTACTCGGTCTGAAAAGATTGGTACTGGTGTAATCTGCAGTGATGTAATATTTGTGACATGGTCATTGGTGATAGGAGTTTTGATGTAAGAGTGCAGGGTGTGCACATTTCACTGTAATTCCAAAAATATTGGGGGGGGGGGGGTCTTGGCTTTAATCTTATTCTAAGAAATGGAATGTGGCCTGTGATGGTGCACATAAAGGATGTTACCTTTATTTCCAATAGTTAAGGGATGTGGCTCTATTTATCCTGTGGTGTCTTTGGGAGTGGTTGTCCTGTAAGTATGGTTTGAAGGTATGAATTTTGGGTTTGGTTTGAAAATAGGGTTGGTGATGTCACTAATGGGTGTGGCTTGTGGTAGTGCATGTGGAGGACATGCAGTCTTAAGGTGAAAGTGCTGATGGTGGATGCTGATTTGATATGTGAATGGTGGGAATGGCCTATGATGTCACAAATGGTGGGTGTGGTCTGTGATGTCACAAATGGTGGGTGTGGTCTATGATGGTGCTAATGGCAGTTGTGGCCTTTGTGTTGAGGGACGTGCTATAGGGTGTGATGCTTGAAAGCAGGGTGGGGCTTGTGGTGTGGTTTGTAGTGATGCACATGGAGGGTGTGGTCTGAGTGGTGCTATTTATGGTCTAGCACATGGAGGCGAATTGCATTTTCTTTACCCAATTTGGCCTTCCTTTGAATGTGATTGCAGATTTTGTCAATTCTGTTACCTCCACCTTAACCATATCAACTTCACAATAAATCGTTAAGTGTGCCATGTGCTAGGATGGGTACAGTTGCCATGTGTGACCCATGTGCATGCATTAAACTTGTCAGTCTACAGGAATGTTCTCAGAACGTGTTTAATGTGCTGCCTTGCACCACATTTCTGGTTTCTGTGCCTAAAAAGACAAAAGAAATCATCTTTGTCAGCTTTGCTGCATCACTCTGACATCATATTTTTCTGCAAGTGTACTGTTTTGTGCCATTGAATTACTGGTTACTGTTGGAATCTAAGTTGCTCAGTTCTAGTGCATCTACACCCAGATGACTGATCAACCCAGTAAGCACTGATAGTTTTAGCTAACCACGATCCTCAAGCTAATTCTCCATTTGTAGACAACTATTTATCTCTACAATTTATTCTAAAGAACTCTAGTCTAATTTCGTTAGCAATACAATGCAGGTTAAGGGTATTTAATGTTCTTAGTTATGCTTTATACCAATGTGTGCCGATTATGTAATGTGAAACAGGTTTAGACGTATGCAGGACTGGGGACAGCCATTTGTAGGATTGTAGTTCACCACACCCCCCAAGCAAGTAAGATGAGTTGAAGCAGTCAAAGTGCCACTTAGACGAGCAGGTAACATGTCCAAGCCTGTATTTCACTATTGGCAGGAATTCACTGTATTTTCAAAACATCTCTGAGACTGTATGGGGAATTGGCCGTTCGGGATCACGCCAATCGGAAATGCTGGCAGCCAAGGGCTGTGCGGTGCAGAAAAGAGTCCTGAGCTGAAACGGGAAAAATGTGAGAAACAGGAGGTGCAATTTAAAGGGTTTTTATATGTGTTTACAGAGCACCGACCTTTTAAAAAGCGAATTTCAACCGTGGATTAGATCAGAGAACTTCACATATGTGGTTACTTAAGAGGAGCTTTTATGAAAACTGACATCTCTTTGGGTGGCACAGTGGCTTTAATGAGTAGCGCTCTCGCCCCACATGGACGCCCACAGCTGTACGCACTGCATATCCTCGGCATTAAGACTGCATGTTTTTCTGCGACTGAAACGTAAAAAGAGGTGCAGTGCTACACGATTCTGGGTGAAATATTGTAGCGAGCCTTCAGGGACGTGGCAGTCCAGTGTAGAGAAATAACACGTGAACAACTTTTTGAGAAGCCTTACTTCATTGTCTGATCAATGAACACAAACCAAGGATCATGGTGCTAACAGAGAGGGACCTAAACACAACATACCACGGTTTACAACACGAAGGTATACTAAGCCAAAGACTGCTAAATGGGGACACTCACTGTTACTTTGAGACACTGACAAGGTGAAAAAAGTACAATTACAAGATGAAATTAATCAAATGAACTGCAGCATCAGAGTGAGTGAGTGGGGGGTGATGAGAAAATACTGCTAAGCTCCACCCTTGACATTGCTCACCCAATCACAAGCCACAATATGAATCAGGATTTTTTTTTTTCCATTTTATTCTCACAATTTTTGAGCAATATATTTCTTCCTTCATTATTAAATTTCATTATGTATTGTCTTTTATGAAATATCGGTTGGCATATTCACAAAGCCGGCCGCAGGGGCACCGTGCGAAAGTTAGGCGACTCCGAAGGGCCCAAAGTTAGACGATTCTGAAGGGCCCCTGAGTTACAGTACAGGGCCTCTAAAAACATTTGCAACATAATTGGATTGATCTGGGTTGGGGGCCCAATATGATATGCTTTCCGGGGCCCAAAATCATTAGTGACACCCCTGGCCGGCCGATATTTAAACTTTATTAGTATTCAAAGTTAGCAGCACCAGAGCTAAAGGCACAACTATTAAAGTAATGAAGATGATTGCATTGGACGATCAGGCATTTTCGGTGGTGGAAGATGGGGGGGCTTCATCGGTCTCCAAAGGACCCGCCTGCAACGGTTGTAATTCATTATTTGCATTTAAAAAACAAATAAATGAATAAATAAATAGATCAATTTGGCCTGTAGATCAGTTTTTTGCTTTCCACAAAGTAAAAAAATGTGATGTTCATCCAGCAATCCATCCATCTTCTATACTCGCTTGTCATTCCCCTGCCATCAAGCTCCACAAGTTTCACAGACAGCCGACTCGAGCGCTAATGAACATTTACCATGAGATGAAAACTGATAGAGAGAAAGTGCTATAAAATAGGTAGGAAAAAAAGCAATTCATTAATAGGCCAGTAGGTGAGTGCAGTACCTACAAGCCGAGTGAGTGTGTGTGTGTGTATGTGTGTGGGGAGAGGGGAAGGGGTCCTCTGAGATCTCTCGTTTCCTCTCACAGTCCAAAGACATGCTCTTAGGCAGATTAGTGTTTTGATGATGGACTGTAGTACTGTGGTCACTGTGTTAACCCCCAGTGACCCTGGTCAGGTCAGGTCAGGTCAAAATAAATGGTTGATGTCCCCCTTCGATGTGGACAAAGCCTTTAATACACCTCCCTGCATAAACACGCATATCTTAAATGGCTTATGGTGGTGGTAGCCAACCGGTCGATTGCTAAGGGATCAATATATTTTGCCCCCCCACCCCAGTCAGCAAAATATACTGAGGGGAATTCCTTCATATTTGATGGGCTAAACGTACTGTTGTGATACAGTAGCTCTCAGGCAATTGGGAGGGAAATTGGGAAAACTATTTTAAAAATCTTCCCTTTTATCTATATTTCACTGTATGTGACCGCTCTGACAAATTTTGAAGAAAATTATCATAAATATATAAAACGTATAAGGCTCATATATTACCGCGTTCCACAGGCAAGTCACGCCCATGATGTTTTAGAGGATAGCTTTATGGTATACTAGCTGTATTCATACAACAGTCCCCACACTCTACGTGTAAAGCTAACTTGCATTAATCTTAACCCCTGTGTTATTTTTCGGGTCGAAGTTACCCCAGTCCATTTTAAAAATGAGGTTAAATTCTATAGATTCTAGAATTTATAATAGAAGAAGTGAACTGCACAAGGGTTAAGTAGGGTGATTACCGAATCCATGTCAGGGGGCACACTGTGAGCTACTTCAGATTTTACAAACTACTGTAAAACTGGAAGCCTCCTGCGCTTAGCTAAATGGTTCTGCTCTTCTTGTGCTTTTACTGGTTTGTTTCCTTGATTGAAAGACACGTCCAGCTGTTTCACATTAACATCAGTGGCACATGCATGATTATAGGCGACTGACCGATCAGCACACAGCAAGGACTCGGTGCTTAAGGGAAATCTGGGTTCTTTTAATTGAAATGGTTGAAAAGAGAGTTTACAAACCCTGACGTAGGTCATAGTGCCTCCTCTGACATGGAGTAGGTGGTCACTCTACTCTTAAGTATGATTAAAAAAATAACAATAATATACAGTGATACTGCAAAACGTCCAGCATTTGAGTGATTGGGGCAGTTTTACCAGATTTCATCGAGGTAAATGGGCGAAACGGACAGTTCGGTGATCAGACATGTTACGGAAATGTTACCGAAAGAAATCAAAATGACATATTAATGGACTCGATTTATGTTTTCAAGCAATAATGGCATTACAAGGAAGAGACTCCTGTTATGGCGTCATACAAATGCCTGTGGTATGTTTGCATTTTTATTTCAGCCAGCCTAAAGGCAGCAGCCACCAGTAAAGTTATTAGCCAACATTCCTGTCTCACCTCAGATAAGCTATGTCTTTAACCCAAGCAATTTAAACATCATCTGACAATATATGAATTATAGTTCTGTTGTTAGAAATGACTGTTGTAATAGTGAATTATTGCTCAGGCATAATGACTCGAGACAACAGAATATATATTTAATAGGAATATTTTATAGGGCGCTTACTCAAATATACTTTTTGTCAATTACTATTTCAGTTGTGTTAAATGAAAATTAACCACACAAGTGTGTAGTTTCCATAGTATTTGGAGGATTGGTTTAAATTGATGAAGGCAGTTATTCTAAAAATTTTCTTCAAAAACAACAGCTTTTTAAATATACACTCTTTGTGTTCACTCACGGTCTCTTCATGTCACACACAAAAAGTCAGTTTTAGAAGTCAGTTTGTAGAAAATCTGTCTCCCATAAAAGTCTGTCCGTTTGATGTCAAGTTAATAACGCTGATAAAATCCTATGTATTTCTAACATGTATATTAATATATGAATTCTGAAAATTTTTCTATAAGAGGTTACATGAAAAGATATGCATATTGACACTCTGATTCTATGCACGTCCACACTCCGAGGCATTCTCTTTGCCATTATGAGTCTAAATGTCACATCCATAATTCTGCAATTGCCTTTTAAAGAGATACATTTAACATTTTAATAATATTCTGGGAAGTCTGCTGTCTTTTTGTGCAGTAGTAACGAGGCATGCTTTCACCGCTGAGTAGGATGTGTGAATGTATTTTTAGTTGCTAGAGGCTGGTTAAACGTGGAAGGTAATTCAGATACTGTACTTTAGCTAAGGTGTGACGGCATCTATCTGATGCTTTCATTCTGCGTGCGTTGGCACGTGCAACAACATGGCTGTTAAGTTAGTTTGTCTTGTGTGTTGGATCTCGTGCAAACGCCTTGTCAAATTCCTTGTAAGTGACCTTAGTTGGCCAACAAACACTGATTCTGGTTCTAAGGAATGCCGGCTTAACTGTACATGCTGTCATCTGCTTCAGGAACCTGCTTTGTGAGTAGGTCCATTACCTCATTCCGGCAGTTCCGTTTCCATCTCCTTCCAGTCTCCCCACTGCTGCTTACCCTGTACCTTCCTCCCCCAGTCACAGCAGAATGTTTCCTGGTCTGTCTTCACCTCTCTGACACAGGACCTCCGGACGTGAGAGCTATGGGGCAGTCGGTCGTTAAGCTGCCTTCTTTTGTTACTGACTCTAACGACATTGCAATACTTTAATGACTCTGGCTTGATACTCTGTGTACTGTTCTCGCAGGATGCACCTGCCCTCTGTGGCACAGTGCTTGCAAGCTGCTCTCGTTAAGACTGACTAACGAGTAAATAACCGATTTAAATGTGTTGGTGCACAGGAATATGGGAAGATCAGGTGGATGCTAGCCTTTGGCTGAAGATTGGGGTCGGGGATGGCTTGCATCCAGTGAAGAACCAGCTGTGTTCTTGGGGTTGCCATTGGGTTGCGGTAATTGCATGAAATACCAGTAGAGAGTGTGGCGATGCGACCGAATTGAAGCTCATTGCCTTAAAAGCTCCAGGAAGGAAATTGCCCTTTTATTAAAAAGTGCTTAACAGCTTCGGAATTGGAAATCCAGTTGTTTGCATAATTGAAAGTACACAGTGATGAGTTGTGAATGTTACTTGGGGATTCTTATATCGAATAAAAAATGTGATGTAATGATCAGCCGTCAAGTTCATCCGCCCAGCATGTGTAAGAAAGCTGCTGCCAGGGCTCCTTTAAGTTCAGCTGAGCAGAGAATAGGCTTGTGTGCCTCTTCTGTGCCGGTCTGAGGAGCTCGTGTCGTCACGGCCCAAGTGACAGGTTTTATCAATCAGTCGGACGTGTGTTGCCACGGCTGAGTGCTGCATTAGAGCAGAACGTGAGGCTGAAGCGTTTGTGTTTTTAAAACTTTCTGAGGCCAAGCTTTCTTAGACATCGTTTGGCGAAACACCACATACATGCTTTCAGAGAGACCAGATCTTCTAATGTGGTTGCGGCCCCAAGATGAAAACGGCTCTATGACCCTGTGCTCTGCCTGACAGGAACTATCTCTCTGTCTCTCTCTCTCCCTCTTTCTCTCTCCTCCCCCACTCTCCCTTCTTCCCGTCCCCCAATCCTTCACAGGCTGCATAAACAACAAGAGTTTTTGCCTGCTTTAGTATCTGCTATTTTATAATCAAATCGTAGATGTAACGTATGAGGAACAGGTCCTGAAGACCCTGCTCAGTTACCCATTTGCTGATGCATAACCCTGTCTACATTCTTATAACTTATCTCTTAAATGCCAGCCGTCATGTAACCGCCAATTTTTGCCAGTGGGAATTCACACATTTATTTACACACTCTGCTTTGGCTTTGTGCTGAGTTCGCGATGTTAATAATAATAATTTGTTAATATTAGCGCTGAGAGCAGCTGTGCTGTTACTTAAATGATCTAGAATATCTTAGGGATGATACCCAGGCATGCAGGAAAGCGGGTCGTGGTCTGCTGTATGCTGTAAACACAGGCAGTGGAGCCAAGGGGACGTCACACGAACAGGCAACTTTTACTTTCAGATAAGGAGGCAGTGCAGTGTAAGGTTTATACCTGTGCTGTTAACAAGCCTATGAAACTTGTTATGGGAGGGTGTACTTGAACCTCTAATGAGCTTGTGGAAGGTGGGAGGTTGTACTTGTGCTCTTAATGAGTTGTAGGGGGTTGTACCAGTGCTATTAATGAGCCTCTGAAGGGTTCTCTTGCTGCTTACTGGAGCTGGTCTGCTGACTGGGCCTGGAGAGCTTTGGAGCTGGTCTGCTGATTGGGACTGGAGAGCTTTGGAGCTGGTGTGCTGACTGGGACTGGAGAGCTTTGGAGCTGGTGTGCTGACTGGGTCTGGAGAACTTTGGAGCTGGTCTGCTGACTGGATGACTGGTGTAACTGGACTATTGGTTCTGTCTCACTGTTTGATTAACACATCCAGTGAGTGGTGGTACTATTCACTGCTGACTGCCAAGAGAGTGAAAAACCATTGGTGTCACATGACCTGATGACACGTAGTCCTTTGTAACTTGTGCAAGTGACCCTGGCCTCGTAGCTGTCCTGAATTCTTCTCTGCCCTGCTGTCCCACTGGGGATCATCCAGTGCCATCGGAGTCCGGTTTGTCATTACAATAAGCTCCAGCCTCGCTGCTAATCACTGTCTCTCTCGCGCTTGTGTTCGTGTTCGTGCTCAATCACCGTTGGCATAAACATGACGTTTAGTGAACCGATGGGAAAATGCACAGCCTTGTGCTTCAGTCTGCCTGTGTGTGCTTGTTCTTAAATGTACCTGATCCTTTAAGGGTTTAGTAAATGCTGTCTTCAGCTCCTGGAGGTGGGTTTTTTGTACCACCCTGGCAGTAACCAGGGTGTGTGTGTGTGTTGCTACTTTTGTGTGAGATATGAATGAGGCGTCTCTGAGTGTGGGAAGGGATTCCTGAAATTTGTATTGCTGTGGTATCACAAACAACAGTGAAATTAGAAATTTTGAAAGCAATATTCAGCGGAAGGTCCCGGTACAAAATAAGAAGATGAGACACTTTGAATGACATTCTGATTCGTTATTGCTTTGTCTGTGCGACCACCATTCCCAGTTCGTACCTATACAGAGTGGCTGCTGCAGAACTGCTGGCTGACAGGCAGGGGGCAGTATGCCCCTCTTTCAGAAAACGACCTGTTTTCCATTATGTATGAGCTGGACTGTGAACAGTAATACACATTATGAATAGTCGAATGAATAGTTCTCTTGTATTGAATCGCTGTGGACCTGGTATCTTTTTAAGGCGGGGGATGGTGATGGTACAATGTTAGTGTACGGCAAGTTGCTTCCTTAAGGTGTCCTGCTGTGTTATGATCTAAGTGTTTAAAATTGCGAGGGCTTCACAGAAAGTCTTGCTAAATAATAATGGAAGTATTGCTCATATAATGGGGTGGCACGGTGGTGCAGTGGTTAGCACTGTTGCCTCACACCTCTGGGACCAGGGTTTGAGTCCCCACCACGGCTCCTTGTGTGTGGAGTTTGCAGGTTCTCTCCATGTCATCTTGGGGTTTCCCCCCACGGTCAAAAATATGCTGAGGTGACTTGCAGATGCCAGTTTACCAGTAGGTGTGTGTGTGCGTGCGTGCGCGTGCCCTGCGATGGGTTTGTGCCCCATCCTGGGTCATTCCCTGCCTTGTGCCTGTAGCCTCTAGGATAGGCTGCAGACCCCCCACAACCCTGAATAGGACAAGCGGTTACAGAAAATGGGTGGATGGATGGATGTTTGTGTAACAGTTTACAAGGCCTTCAAAAATTTTGAGTTGGCTTCCCAGCTTACTGATATTGCATTTGCTTCGATGCCTTTACACCTCTTTGTCTCCTTCTGCAGGACCCTGGCTACTGGTTACAGGTGCACCGCTTGGAGCATGGCGATGGGGGCATCCTGGACCTAGACGACGTGCTGTGTGACGTGGCGGACGACAAGGATCGGGTGGGTTTCTCGCTGAATGTCCTGATGGCTATTGAGGCTCCTGAAGCTGAGCCTTACGTGACTTTTGGGTTGTAGAATGGCAGACAAATGTGCTTTTCAAACCTCCCATGCAGTTTTTTCACCAGTCTGCATTGTATTACGTGGTTGGCCAATACAGCCCTGCTTGGGATCTCTTGGGCACCTTCTTGTACTTAAGGTGCAGTCTAGTCTAGCTGGTCGCAAGATGGCAGAAGGCGGCGCAGTCCATGTGGACATGGGAGAATTAGACAGTACTCACTATATTGTGTGTTTTAATTGTATACTGGTGGCAAATGCTCACAATTTTTTTTGGAACTGTTAAGAAGTGTAAATCATTATGATGGTATCAACATCTAATAGATAACGTCAATGATAATTTGATAATAAATTTTATCATCTGATGGTTGCATTTGTTTGGTTTGCTGTGTAAATTGTGTGGAACGCCATCACCTAGCAACATTCATGTTGGTGTGTTAAGCCTAGTTCATACTTCACTTTTCTGCATGCTGTCACGGTGCAAAAACTACATTTGTCCATGGAAGCATGCAGTGAGTCAGTGTAGGAGTACAGCAATGATATTCCATCAGACCAGCGAAGGGCAGATGTGTTGAAACAAACACAAATTCAGAAAGAGTTGTGAAATGGGTAAACTTTTACGAACAGTATTAAAGTTGTTACTAGGCCTGTATGGCATTACAGTAATATGGTATTGCACAGCAGTTGGAAATCTTGCCTATGCAATTAGCCAGGATCCCTCCAGTTGGAGTTTCTAGATCAGCTCCAATGCTGCGAAGTCACTAGACACCCCCCCATCCCCCAACACTCCAAAATTCTGGAAAACTGTTGCTTTTGAAAATACCATCAAAATAAGTTAAAGTTACAGTTGCTAGCAAGCTAACTATGGCAGAAACAGTGGATCTTTGTTTCTATGCAACTTTATCACTGTAAATAGAGATCCTCTACACCAGGGGTGTCAAACCCCAGTCTTGGGGGCTGCAGCCCTGTGTAGCTTAGTTCAGGGGTGTCAAATCCCAGTCCTGGGGGCCGGGACCCTGTGTAGCTTAGATCAGGGGTGTCATACCCCAGTCCTGGGGGCTGGGACCCTGTGTAGCTTAGATCAGGGGTGTCATACCCCAGTCCTGGGGGCCAGAGCCCTGTGTAGCTTAGACCAGGGGTGTCAAACCCCAGTCTTGGGGGCTGCAGCCCTGTGTAGCTTAGATCAGGCGTGTCAAAGCCCAGTCCTGGGGGCCGGAGCCCTGTGTAGCTTAGACCAGGGGTGTGAAACCTCAGTCCTGGGGGCCGGAGCCCTGTGTAGCTTGGATCAGGGGTGTCAAACCCCAGTCCTGCGGGGCCCAGGCCTGTATAGCTTAGATCTGGGGTGTCAAACCCCAGTCTTGGGGGCTGGAGCCCCGTGTAGCTTAGATCAGGGGTGTCAAACCTCAGTTCTGGGGGCTGCAGCCCTGTGTAGCTTAGATCAGGGGTGTCAAACCCCAGTCCTGGGGGCCGGAGCCCTGTGTAGCTTA
>JAAGVU020000078.1:10863617-10891755 GCA_011763525.2 Mormyrus iriodes | reverse complement strand
GTGTGTGTGTGTGTGTGTGTGTGTGTGTGTGTGTGTGTGTGTGTGTGCGTGTGTGTGCGTGTGTGTGCGTGTGTGTGTGTGTGTGTGTGTGTGCGTTTGAGGTGAACATTCGTATGTTTTTTCACACTGGAACTCGTCAGGCCACTTTGCTGTTTCTCGGTCAGATTCGGGAGACGCCTTCGGAGGAAATAATGCAGTTTGTTGGCGTCTAAGTGCTCCGGCTACCCACCCATCCGGGGACTGACTGGCCAGATGGTTTAGCAGCTGGGAATTTTCATTAAATGGAAGTTAGGGCTACCATTTCCTCTTGTTTTAATCCACTAATGTTATGCACCTGAGTGAGGTTTAAATCTCCCTGTGTGCCACTTCACATGGCTTTTTACCACATACACTGTTTCAATTCTCAACATTAGCACATTTATGCTCATTATTATACTTGTAAAGACCTGAGCTGGTTTTACAAATGCTGATTTTTGTCGATATATTTGTCCCCCCGGAAGACGTGTGAAAGGCCAGGCTTCAGGCCTTATGTTCTGGTATCTGTCTAACAGGAACAGGCTGACCTGTAATCCCAGGCTGCCTAACCCCCCCCCATCTTTCCACCAGAGGAATTGTGGGAAGTAGATGAATCATGGGATGCCTGCCTAGCTCAGGGAGCGCGCTGCCTCGGTCACATCTTGTTTGGGAGCTTGCGGCCCGGCGTGCCAAGGAGAGCAGATTTCCAACTCTAGCCTGCTTATTTTCTGCCATCCTGCAGCCTCTTCTCTCCTCCAGCATGCGCCGTGATAGACGCACGGGCTCCCTTTCTCAGGACCGGAATTCCGCTTGTTTTCTCGTCTGTCTTTTTAACCTAATTGTTTCTCGTGTTTGTTTTTGTGTCATGGATACTTAGTTTGGTTCTTCTAAAGCTTAAATAAATAGCCAAGACCTCCTGCTCTTCTGAGGTATGGATTTGTGGCTGGATTTATGCTAAGAGCAGTCATCCCGGAGTGCGGACAGGACCGGATCCAGACATGCTGCTGTTTTATATTGCCTTTCCTCTCTCTGGGCAGCCCTCCTGCCGTTGCTGAGGCCTGGGGCTTTAGTCTGAGGCTAGGAGATGTTTAGGAACCACCAGTGCAAAGGAACTCCCTTGTGGAGCAGGAAATGGTGACCCTCTCCACCTTTCAGTGATCCTGCTCTCGTACGGGCAGAATTCCCCCACGAGTCCTGGGGGAGCGGGGCATTAGTGCTGGTGCTGGCTGGACACCAGAGAGATCTCTATACCTCGTTTCACGCATTGTGTCACTAGCTATCTGCAAGCCGTCAGAGAAGCATTTTGCTGGGGGGTGGTGGTTTTAATATGATCATTGTATGTGGGGTGGGGGGGGGGGGCTTGTTCTGAGACACTCTTAGACATCAGGGGATGGAAGCTCTTTGCCCCCTTCCCCCAAGCTGAAAGGTGAGGTAAGCAGTCATTTTTGAGGGCTGGGTGCCTCCATTAAGGGAGACACATTAACGAGAATCTCGGTTACTGTGATTTTATACCCCAGTCTGCTTCAGCAGAGCCTGGAAAACGCTGCCCGGACTCCTTCAGAGGGCTTGTCGGCTTCCTGAGAACTAAGCAGTACATAAACCCAATTAACACGCGCTGGAGCAGACGTGCCTTCATTGTGTTCCCTGTTCCTCACGCGTTCTTGTCTCCGTTCCACAGTGGGCGTAAGATGAAGCACGGCAGAACCAGAGGGGCTAATTAAACGAGGCCCTCCGTGCTGCTTTCGCTCCTTGTGAGATTTCGCCCGGCTGCCTGATGAACAAGGACGTTTAAGGCCCGTTACGGCGGGCGGGGGGTGGGTGGGTGCAGCTTGGCGTGTTGGCTGGCTCGTCCTGATCAGCCCCATCGCCACCGCACCGTCAGAGTGTTGGGGCCCCAAGCTCCTGGACCTTAGTGTGAGAAACCCTGTTGTTAATAAAATCGAAACTCATGTCCTTAATGGTCCATGCAGCCATAGCAACATCGCTTCATGGGTTTCCAGGGGCATTTCGGTTTTCCTCGATTCTACAGCCACACACTTAACTGAACCACTTCAGTAGAACTCTCCTTTAAGGGTGAAACAGCAATTACCCTCCCAGGAATTCCTGATCACCAGGCTTGTCTGTTTTTTGTCCCTAAGCATTTTTGGCATTTTGTATCTTAGGTAACCTATATGTGATGGACTTTGGAGAGTAAGGCTCCCTGTACAAACACAGCCTCCATTAAAGGGTGTCTGGTATTGATAGCAGAGCATATAATATCCTATTAAAAGCATCTTTGTCTCTCAGGATGGTGTCCAGGGTAAATGTAAATCCGGTGGGTTTATTCGGTATTTTTGTCTTGCTCTTGCATGACAGTGCTGGCTGTTGGCTTGGTAACAACGTCAGCGTTGCTTCATTTAGGATGGGCGCTGCCATGCTCTGTTGTTGTGGCACCCACTGTATCCATGGGGCATGAGGGATGCGAAGGAGCCTATCTCCATCGCTGTTGTCACCGTCGACATCATCGGTTACCGTCGCCGGGCAGGATTGTGACCTCATCATTCTTAGAGAGCCTTCCTGGTTTGGGTGATGCTTTGCAGATTGTTTTGTTTTTGATTGCGAAGGACTGGCACCTCATCCAGGGTGTTCCTGTGCCTTGTGTCCTGTGATGCCTGGACTCCAGGCTCCCCATTAACCTGTCCTTTATAAGTAGCTGGTTGGTTGGTTGGTTGGTTGGTTGGTTGGATGGATGGATGGATGGATGGATGGATGGATGGAGGGAGGGATGTTAGGATGCCCTGTCCTTTGTTTTTGTAGGGTATTTACAAGGATGATCTGTGAGGGGTGTCTGTAATGAGCCATGTGGTAGAAGAGGTGTCAGGGTCGCAGGCTGGCAGGAAAGCAATTAGCGTCGCCGCCCTAGAGGTTATCAGTTGCTGTGTGTGAGAGCGCGCCATGGAGTGGCACTGCCATGCTTTGTGCCAAATTTGAGAAAGTTTGATGATGTTGAAAGGTTAGGGTTAGAAAAATAGGTGCAGTTGGACCCCCAAGCCTTGAGGTGGCGCTGACTGGGGGCTCTTGAGAATGGTGTCTTAGCCCACCTGCTGCATTCAGCATTGTTTTGTGCCATAGCTTACTATTGTGAGATTGTGAGTATCTTACCTTGTCCTTGTATAGACCTGTAGGCCAATTCATGTGTCACCACAGACTGTCAGCAGGGAGCACCCAGATGAGAAAAACATGTTATTACTATCAAATCACGTCCGGATTCCCACAGATTTATGGCAGCAACAAAAAGTGGTGTTTCATATTTGTAAGGCCAGTCTCTACGTCGTTTCCCTGCATATGTGATGGTGTCTGTTTAGTTCCCATATAAAGCCCTAATGGATTTCTCTCCCTCTCGGCCACATTCTCAGTTCCATCGAAACCTCTCGTTCCCCAGAAGTCTCCGTCGCGACACGTGGCTGCCGGAGGTTGCTTGGAAACCGCCGTCGCTGGCTTTCTCGAGGACTCGAAGTCTCAGTTGTTGTCACAGTGGGATCGCGAAGTCGGCTGGGCGTGGGAGGAAGCCAGGCTGCTCGTCGAGCGTCGCTTATGGATTTCAGTCCCCCCCCCCCACCCCCGCTGACCCGGTGGCCTCCGCCTCATCCGTCGGCGTCCCGAACATTTCAAGGTCTTTCTGCCCTTTTATTAAACCATGTTAAGGCCTTCAGGTGTAGGGAGTTTTGACCGCTTTTTTGTGGGCATAGGTTTGTGACGGCGGGCACAGCCCAGCAGAGGGCGCCCCGTCACCTCACCGATCTGCCTCCCCCCCTGCTTTTGTGCGTCTTGTGATCACCACGATTTTCACGGCAATACTGTCACGAGTCGTGTTTGCAGCGTCTTCCTGGATACGGGCTAAAAACTGCTGCTACACTCACAGCCTGCGATTTACTCATCCGCCCGTGACGGCCTGTGCAGTACAGGGGCACAGAGATATCGCAGCCTCTCCCACGGGGAAGGGGATGTTCTGGATGGCATACCAGTCCATCGCAGGCACACTCGCACACTGCGTCGCACACACTAAGCAAATTGGAGGCCCTAATTCACTGGACTGCTGTGGGAGGAGACTGGAATAGCTGGAAGGATAGAAGTCGGGGCAGGAAGCAAGCCCCCACAGCCTTGGAGGTATCATATGTGTGTCTTGGGGAAAAATAGTCTGTTTGCCTTTTGCTTTTGTGTTGCACAAAGGAATTTATTTCCAGATGTGTGTGAATAACCAGGTAAGGAGGACGTGGTGGCCGGATGGTGCTCTCTGTGGATGGTGAAGAGCACAGGGGCCACCTCACCTTGCACCATCCCCTCCACCTACCCCTCTGCCTGATTCGGGTGACCTGCACCTGATGGGGGGGCTGCTGCTCTTAGATGGCTCGGGGGGGAAGGTGAAACATCCTTTCACATGCCTGGCAACGGTCACTGCACCATGTGGGTCCTCTGTGCATCCGCCGGGGAGTCATACCCAGCTCCCTGCTGGGGGTAGGGGGCTCTCTTCCTCGCTCCCATTGTCTGCGCATCCAGAGCACAGCTGCTAAGTCCATCTGAAGACCAGTCTCTTCCTGCTCTCCGGCCCTGCCTGGGGCCCCGCTGCCCCTGAGTGGCAGGAGAGAGCCGCAGCTGCGTGGTGCCCGCTCATTGTTTGGCCCCCGTATCAGAACGGGGGCCCCGGTCAGGCGCTGTAGGAAACCGCGGGGTGGCGCGCTCAGTGCATTTTGTTTATGGAAAGGAGTTATTTCAAGAGCCTGTCAAGGAGG
This sequence comes from Mormyrus iriodes, assembly GCA_011763525.2. NCBI lineage: Eukaryota > Metazoa > Chordata > Actinopteri > Osteoglossiformes > Mormyridae > Mormyrus > Mormyrus iriodes. The sequence continues at coordinate 10,886,971 of JAAGVU020000078.1, read as the reverse complement.
CCACAATTAAAAGATTGAGGCGGGAATCAGGCGGGAATGGATGCAGCAGTGCTGTGTGTGTGTGTGTGTGTGTGTGTGTGTGTGTGTGTGTGTGTGTGTGTGTGTGTGTGTGTGTACATAAGGCGTGTTTGTATAAGAGTGCCTCATATGTGCGATGCCTGGCTACATGGTAATATAACAGTCACACCGAGCTGACATTTATCCTGTGCGTCCTGGCTCGCCACACTGTCACGTTTTTTTTCACTCCATCTGATTGCTTTGTGAGTTTGGCCTTGTAGCCGTTACTCTCGCAACGACGGGGGGCAGTTTTTTGGCTGAACACGTGCTGCAGGCATTCAAATTCTCACTGACATTTCAGGTTTGAGTCGTTCAGTGGATAATTACAGCGCTTCCTCCATGTGATCTGAGGTGTGGCTGAATGCAGCCCTCTCCGCATGTATGTGCTGTTACTGGTTTCAGGAGGTTATATTTTCGATGAAGCTCCAGGGGTTTGTGGGTAATTTTAACCATGTTTGATAGTTTGGCCTTCAGCTGTGGTTCTCCTTGGATGAAACAGCAGGGTTATGCGCGTTTGTTCTCCGGGTCAATAATCAGCACCGGTTCCCAGGTGTTACCAGCACTCCGTTATCTGGTGAAATGGGAAGGGTGGGTTTGATGCTGGTCCACCGTCGGCTGGCAGCACAGTACACAGCAACTTGATTCACCTAAGGTGAGAAAAACGTTGCCTCTTTATTAATTTCTTTATTAATATCAATCACATTCAGGAACAGGGCCCATTTCCCAGTCTGGGTGACAAAGACCGGAGCCATTCATTCATCTGTCCTCCAGGTGCTTATCCTGGTGAGGGTCACGGGGGTGGGGGGCTTGGAGCCAGTCCCACGCCACATAGGGCACGAGGAAGGGGTACACCCTGGACGGGATGCCAGTCCATCACAGGGCACAAAGACAGGATATGTACTTTTTTTTTTTTCTTAACCCGGCCCCCATTTAGTGTACATTGTATAAATATCTTTGCCCCCACCTCCCTGAATATTGTGACCAAGGCTTTGTGTCTGAGACTGGACGGCATTGTGAGGCTGTCACATGGTTTTTACATTACCTCTCTGGTCAGGAGGGTTTTAGGTAAACCGTATCTGTTTACCCGTCCGAGAGCTAGCAAAAAAAAAAATAAAAGGGTGCGTAATGAACACCCGCTAGTTTTTGTGGGCCAGGGCTTACAAGGGCTACCTTGTTTTCATGGCTGGTTTTACGAGGGCAGCTCTTGCAGACATCAGAACTTGAGCACCTTGGCCCTGTTGGCTCTGCCATGCCTGAGATCTGTGGGATTTTCCAGCATGGGATATCGGAGCTGAAGGTGGCCTGTCAGAGCCGTCATCGTAACCTCCGGAACGTGTTCCGGTAACTATGTGAGTCCTGGCCTACACAGTGGACACACGGTCCCCTGCGGTCACCGTCGCGCTTTGGTCTTAACTGCTGACTGCAGTTTGGCCCCAGGTGGGGTATCGAGATCTTCCCTGCCTCACAGTAATAAAAATGAATAATGCTGCGATTGCAAAGGTCTAAAACGTCAACTCAGTGCCTAACTTGGGGCAGATATAGCGTGGAGTTCTGATTTCACATTCTTCTTTTTTTTATTACTTTAGATGCAGAAATTAGAGGGTTGATGGTCCACTTGCTGGTCCATCCTACAGTCCATGTTGTTATTAGTCTAATGCGCAGATAAACACTTTGTCCTGTTTTGGACCCTCCAGGTTCGCATGTGCTTTCAGGCTACCTGACGCCTGAGCTTTTCGTTCTCTTTATATATTTGTTTTTTGTGTCGTTTGCCGGAAAGTTCCTGTTTGTTTATTTTTTTTTTTAAGTTCAAAAGTGCAACATGTGACCTCAGGAACCCGACCCACCTCACCCTGAAATGGACTCCTTGAAATAAACCTTTTCCATTTCACGGCCCGGGTCAGCGTGACAGGATTATGTGGCACGCTCAGTGAAGGTTGGGCGGGCTGCTGACATGCTCTGGGGCCTCATGTGCGAGTGCGGCGCCGCCCCTGTGCTGGTTTCTGGCCCGTTGGGGTTGCAATGCCACGATGGGCACCAGTGGAGCACGATGACCGCGAGGAGAATAATGGCCGCTTCTGCCCCTTCTGGCTCGCTGAGTCCTGCTCAGATGCTGTGTCCTCGAAAATAGCTGAATTGTCACGGGTATGAGAGAGGGATGCTAGCTACAGGCCGCTGCAGCTTACCTCTCATTATAAACAGAGAAATTTTACTTTGTTTTTTCACGATTCCTCACTTCATCCGTTTTTCTGAAACTGGGTATCGTTTTCGCATTTTTGGGCGTCCGTCGGTTTCTTCCACTGCGAATACGGTGCAACGGGATTCGAAAATCATCCACGAGTCCTCAGACCACACGTTTGCCTTAACATGATTTGCATTGTGGAAGCTGTATAATCAACAGATCTATCGAGCCTAATTAAGAGCTCAGCAGCTGCAGCTCCCTGGCTGTGGAGAGTCCGAGGCGCATCCCAGCGACGTGATTGGCTGCCTTAGGTACCCTTGTACAGTTGTAATGGGAGAATTGCATCCTATTAAAAACGATTTGAATACAGCGAATTTGGGAGACTTCATGCTTAATTTTTGATGTGAAAATTCAGTGGACAGTAATACCAGAGATGGCCTCTCCCAGAAAAATTAGTATGTCTATGATGAATGCCATTACCGGTATACATCCATTATCTGCCCTTTGGATTGACTCACTGTTTATATGACTTTCAGTGCGTCTCATCCCATTCCCTCATAGCCCCGATGTGCGTCGCCGAGGGACCACCTCCACAGATCCACGAGAAGTCCAATTCCGGCACGTCGCTGTCCTACTGCACTGTTTTGGAGTTTGGTTTCAGACAGTCCACAAAGTCAACGCTCTTAAACACCTCCAGCTAATCAGAAAATCGGGAATTTCCACTGAGACCAGAGGAGGACAAACTATTCCTGCAGCCAATTCAGAGGACTAGTAATAAAAAGCCACAGATGTGATGGTTATTTTTGTTGGAAGAGTTCACTCCTTTGTTCCACTGGGGCGCCAACAAAACCTTATGTATTATAATATTCCACTTTTTGGACACTACCATTTAGCATGCACAGCGATATTTAGTTTCCATCATAATCCACAGAGATAATTCTGTTTTATCTACCCATTTGGGGTAGATAAAACCCAAATCTATAATCTTGGATTTGGTGAGAATGGATCGGCTGGGTCTTTCCTGTGCAGGCTAGTAGCAGCCCGACTCCCGATGATAAACATCTTCCTGTAGAGGTAATGTCTCAGGTACGCATCTGTGTTTGTCCCCCCTGCTGTTTTATTTCATGATTTCTCAGTGGTTACTTAATTTTGAGCCATTCACCATTCTAAACATTTTAGAATGAATTGTGACGATTAATTTAATGACGTGAATGCATTTCCGGATCGGCGATGTCCCGCACCGATTTACAGTCTCCTTTCTCATGCAGCTTACAGAGTGGAATCTCACTTGTTCTGAAAATGCTCCTCTCAGACTGGGTGGGAGGGGGGGATGGGAGTAAAGATGACCACTAGGGGGCGCTGTTAGGACAAGATTCGCAATTAAGAGTAGGCTGTGTCGGGAAAGAGCAGAGGAGGACCGCAGAGAGCATAGACACTCTTGTTGTTGAGGAGATTTTGTGGCGCTGGGGATAGAGGTGCCCTGTCCTTCTTGGTGCTAACAAGCTTGTAAAATGTGTTTGGGTGGGGGTGGGTAGAGCAGTTGCCAATGCATCTTCTGACCGCACGTCACCCGTCTGACATAGGGACTGGCTTCTTCAGGCTTGTACTTTACCGACGCTCTCGCAAAGCTATGCACAGTACAGTCCAAACCTTCCCAAAAACATACAATGCAGTAGCAGTGTACCTTGCAACAACAGAAAGTTTGTATCCGACTTTGGCCCAGCCCAGATGAGTGCCCTGTAACATCATGCGAAAATGAGGTCGACCGCGCTCCGGTCCTGGGGCTGAGGAATAGCCACTCTTTCAGTCTGCTCAGCTCATTTTAAAGAGCTGGCAGGTTTTTCCCAGATAACACAGCTGCGGACACATAGCAGAGGAGCCTCGTTTAAACTTTGCCGGGTGTATAATGTAACGAGAAGGCCTGCATTGGTTAGGTCTGTGTTTCTACCTCGTAAGTGTTTCTCCTACAGACTTCTCATTTTAGCAGTCGCATGGTTGTTGTGGGGTGGGAGCCCCCACACACATCCTTGGAATCCCTATAATCCGTACAAGTATTGCTCAGTCTGGCAGTGGAGTACCACACGTCAGATATGACGGTGTCCCTTTGGTGTACGCTGCCTGATGTTTCATGGAGTCATAGAGTCATCTTGTGTGTGTGGGATTTTTGTGAATTTTCTTTCTTTTGGAGAAAAAATGGAGTGAGGAGTAGGTACATGTTAGGCTTTTCACGATATCTGCCTTTATGTATCTGAGTGGTAGTGCTACTGTGTGGTTCTACTGGCTTTTTGCCACTCATGGGAGTTTTGCTTACGCAAAAATGTTCAGAGGGTAGAAGGACGATGGAGTGGTTCTGATAGATAACCAATAAGATTGTAGAGGAGGTGAGTCCAAGCAACTAGAGGAGGCAGGGCCAACCAATCAGATGTCGTGGTCCCGCCTCCTCTAGTTGCTTGGAGCTGCGTCTTCTACAATGTGATTGGTTCAGAGAGAGAAACCATTTTTTGTTCTGCCCTCAGAACATTTTTGTGTAAGTAAAACTCCTACAAGATTTCCTGCCTAGGTCCCGATATGGCCACACCCAGACAGTAGGGGGTGTAGTGCTTAAGGAGCTGTAGTTATCACTAAAGGGTCATAGTTTCTGTGTCTGGGTGGCAGATAAACCTCCCTCTAGGGTACCAGTAAGTAAAATTGCTTCTGTAAATATCACAAGCTGGTACTGCATGCGAGTCGATATTATTCGCTATGTGTAAGCGAATAAATAATGCAGGAATGCATTTACGATAAACTGTGCCACAGCGCAGTGACAGAGGGCTCCCAGGAGAGCGACCGCCGAAAGCGCCAAGCGCTCGTGCGGGCGGCTAAGGACGGGAAGCGCGTGCCTCGTTGCTGCTCGCAGGGGACTATAGTGGGGGCACCGTGCATGTGTCTTAGTGCAGGATTGAAGACAGGGAAGCGGTCGGGCTACTGGAACCCAGATCCCCTTATTGGGATGGACTGGTGATAATGTGGGTTTGTCCCAAAGGAGAAGGATCATTCAACCCATTCCAGAAGAGTCTGAATCAGTGTGGTATTGAACAATGACATTATCATCAGTACTAGTAATAATAAAAATAATTATTATTGTTTTATCATAATTATTAATATTCTTGTTAGGCATGCGTCCTATTCAGGGCGTTCCCTGCCATGCCCCTGTGTCTCTGGAATAGACTCTATGCTCCTGCCATCCAGCACTGCATAAAAATTTATGGTAGATGGATGAATAATAATACATTTAATTCAATAATGATCTTCCAGCTATTTAGTACAGTGGATAAAAATAATAACCAAAAAAAAAAGCATAATGTTCCCTGCAACTGCATCCGTAATGCGTCTGTGCTGTGCATACCCCTGATATAAACAGCCCAGCTTTTGTACCCCGGCCGCTCTGCTTAACCCGCACAGCACCTGCTTATTTAACGGGACCTGGGCGCCTTATCCGGCGTGAACGGCTCCAGTCTCTTTCGCGTCGCTTATTATAGCCGCGCCCCCACAGGCTGCTCGGGATTAAACCCCGGAGCGGGCGTTGGCATCGGCCGGTATCCTCTGTCGTCGCGGCGACCCGGCCGCCTCGCTGCAGCGTTGGCCGGTGCGCGGCGGGAGCGCGCTCACGCCGGGTGAGCGCGCCGCTGACCGGGGCCGCGCCTCGTCCCGCTGTGAGACGGGCGCCCGCGGGGCGGAAACGCTAAGCTGTGCTTCACTCTCCACCTGCTCCATCCCCGGGTACCGCTTTTAATCAGCGACTTTAATAGCTTTTATGCATATGAACTGAGGGACTCTCTCTATCTGTCAGAGCTGCCGTTTTCACGCTTTTTGTTCGGTGGGATATCGATACTAGCCCTGCCTGCCGTCGCAGAGATAAGCCGCGTTTGAAAATGAAAACGGCCTCAAAATCCCAACTAATAATAGGGGCAGATCTTTAATACACTTTGTTTCTTAGTTACTGGTCCTCATGCTGTCTTTTGTAGCAACATTGTCTGTTTGAACACCTAAAGCAAATGGGTGGCCATGTTAATCTTATCTTGACATTATAACAGACAATGGTTACTCCTAGCCACACCCACTGTTTGGCTCTGCGATCTGATTGGTCACCATCCTCTCCGTGGAACCTGTGGGAGATGTGGACCTTCTAACATGTTTTGCTCTGGGTCACAGTGTCTGAGGTGAGACAATACCACTAATCAAACATGGCAAAGGCAGTGGATTATTAAACAAAAAAAAAACCCTCACTCCTCTTGTATTTTTGTGGGGGGGGGGGCGTCTCCCGTCTCTTATTTTCGTTCCCAGATAGCCGCGGTCCGGCGTTTATGACCTGTTGTGTTTGTGGGTTGGCTGTGTCCTACCCAAAAATATTGCATGTGGGGGGGGGGCATGTGTGTCTGCAGGGGTGTGGCGTTCTGTGAGTCACAGTTCATGCTACAGGAAGCCTTCCTTAATATGTCGTCCATCTTAATCATGCATTAGCTGTATAAACAGCCAGAATGTTTACAAACCATACAGTTATCAGCAGTGTCACATTTGTTTTCATCAGCAAGCTTTTACCAAAAAGTAACAGGGCCAAGTCTGTTAAGTACTGTTAATTTGAACATTTTACTCCACTCAATAGTGATAAATTCAGTTAAGATCTTAATGGAATATAGATCTAGTTTTATTTTTGATGAATTTTAATTTTCCTTTAATTGTTGTATGTTCTCTAGAATAATTAAGTAATTCACATCAGAAGGTGCTGTGAAAAGGCTAGTTTAATGCAATCTACCTGTCTACACCTTTCTTAAGCAGCCACAATGAGCTTGTTCTAATGTTAAAAATCAATAATCTTCATATTAAAGGAAATTCTACTTCCAGTGGTCTTATTTTGGCACGAAAAAACGTTATTTTGCAACATGTCAGGCTGATTGCTTGGGAGCTGAATGAGGCTGTTATTAGCCAGCTCCTCTATCAGGGGCTCCTTTCTGTACACAAAGGAAAAGTGATTAATGACTGAAGGCTTTCTGTAGCATCACTACTCAAAAAAACAGCACGGCTAAGTGTGGTCGCTCTGCCTGAATGTGATCTCGGAGAGCGAGAGAAAATTACTATATTTCTGTGTGGCTGATGCGCCCTAAAATGAGGAGAAGTGCTGTGGAAGCCGGTGTGGAAATTTAAACCGTGACCAGAGGATTTTCTGGGGCGATGTCGCACAGGGACATGGCTGGATTAGCCATGTTTAACTGGAGTTGTTTTGGTGAGGATGTGGCCTTTTGGAAGGCTGAAGAGTGACTCTCAGCTTCATCGCCATCGATGGAGTTTTGACCTTGAAGTCTTGGACATGGACATGTGACCTGGGTTTCAGGGCGGGGTCACGACACATGGCCTTAGCAGAGACCTACTCTGTCAGCTCTCTCTGGCTTGAAGCACCAGGAAACGTTCAGTTTTACATTTTATTGACTCCCAGCCAACTGGCGGGACTCTGGCTTTTCTAGTAGTGCTGGGCATGACTCTGCTGCTACTGGACTCGCCTTACAGCTACACTTTTATCACCTGCCATTCGCACGTCTTTAAAAAGTATCCCAGTGAAAGATTCTAAAAGATGGTCTGCTGGTCTTTAGGCAAAAGGCGGAAATTGCATTAGAGACGGGCCGGTCTTTGTGCTCTCGGGTTTCTGCTTGCAGTCTGTGCAGACTGTTTGGTGCAGTTGGGCCTGGTTCATGCTTTACAGAACAAACCTGGTAGAATGCCACAAGTTGCTCTGTTCTCAGAGTGAAATAATGCTTTTGGGTCACAGCAAGATTAACTGCCCTGGCTCACAGATTAATATACGGTGAGATATAAAGGACCGATCTGAGTTTCCCCCTCCCCACTTTTGCCAAGTGACCCCCCCCCCCTCCCCCAACACATATGAATTACTCTTGGGAAGAGATGGGCATCTAACCAGTGGTATAACTGCCCCACCCCCAATTTCCTGGCGATGTGACTGAGGTCGTCTCTGTAAATGTTAGATTGTAGCTTGTCTATTACGGCAGCAGATTGCAGGTAATGGCGCGAGGGAGCAGAGCATGCCAGGAGTCTGGGAGTTAATGCGCTTGTTCGAACAATAGCGGGAGCCTGTGTCAGTAATCCCCCCGACCGTGATTGGCTTGCCTTTGCCTCAAAAAATTGCAGATTAAGCGGTGTATCGGTAATGTGTGAATCTTCGCTGATGTGTATCGGTAACATGTGAATCCTCGCTGATGTGTTTCGGTAACGTGTGAATCTTCGCTGATGTGTATCTGTAACGTGTGAATCCTCGCTGATGTGTATCTGTAACGTGTGAATCCTCGCTGATGTGTTTCGGTAACGTGTGAATCCTCGCTGATGTGTATCAGTAACGAATGTGTCTCTGTACTTCTCTCCCTGGCCAGCTGGTGGCAGTGTACGAGGAACAGGACCCCCACAATGGGGGCGATGGGACCAGCACTAGTTCCACTGGCACCCAGAGCCCCGACCCCTATCAGGCGGCCAGCGAGATAGAGGTCACCTCATCTGTCCTCCGAGCAAGTAAGTCTTGTCACGTTGACTAATCGGTTGATTGTCCTAGCTGCTTCCCTCGTGGTTTCCTTGTTTCTCTGCGTTGCCTAGCAACCTGATGACTCATGCTGGAGACGCGCCATCACCTTATGCCAGTTTGCTGTACACCTAAACAATTTGCTGCTCCTCCGAGCCTCCTGCTCTGTTCTGCCAACACACCCAAGCTGGTCGTGTCTTCAGAAAGCTAATTCCGTCTGAAAGCAGCTAATTTAAAAAACACAGGTGAGACCAACCGATGGGCAAATGGAACCATATAGTTTGACCTAGCCAGCGTGCCTCCCCCCACCCCAACCCCAACCCACCACCAGGTGTAAAGAAATCAGTGGTCAGCGCATGTGATGGATAATGAGTGCGGGGGCGAAAATAACATAAACATTAACTCGCACATTTACCCTGGTGAATTCAGTGGGAAAGCATAAGAGAGAAACCACAAGCTTTCCAATGATACATGATGGTGTCATTCACCTTTCGCTTAAAAAGCGTTTCTGAAAGGGAGATTTCTGAGGTTTCTGTTGATACACGGTGATCTTAGAAGCTCCTCTCCTCAAACAAACATACGATACCTTTTAAGCAGCAGTAAGGGATAAAAAAGCTTTCAGTTACTCTTGGGTCCGTGTTTTAGAAAGCTTATCGTTCCTAACGTCACAATGCTCTGTTTGATATTAATACTGGTGTGATGGCTGTCAGGGGAGAGCTGTGCCTCCCTCTGTCTTTTCACGGGCGGGAGTTTGGCATTTAAACGCCAGGACAAAGTGTGTATTATTTTCCCATGTTTACACTTGAGTTGTTGTGATTTCAGCCCGCTAATTGACCGCTCTGGGGCCACTGAGGGAAATTAATATCTTAAGTGTCGTATTGCACTTCAGTGAGACTCTGTGATTGGATGTGACAGTCCATCCATCCATCCATCCATCCATCCATCCATTTCCTGTAATCACTTTGGCAGGGAATATTTATCCATTTCGTTTTAAATGTTTTATCTTTTCCATCCATCCATCCATCCATCCATCCCTCTTCTGTAATCACTCTGGCAGGGAGTTTTATCCTTTTCTTTTTAAGTATTTTATCTTTTGTTGCTCGATTTTTTTTTTCTTTTTTTTTTTTTCCAGTTTCAGCTTGACAGCGACGTCTCTATGAAGGACCCGTCCCTATGAAGGCTTGTTATTGTCCTCTTTGTAAAAGATAATTGGCCTCTGTTAACAGGAAATAAGCGGGAGACGGCACTTTTACATTTATTTATGTAGCAGAGACTTTCATCCAAAGAAGCATGCAAGTGAGGGCCAAAGAGCAGGGTCAGACAGTCCCTAGAGCAGTTGGACTTAAGGGCCTTGCTTAAGTGCCCAATCTATTGTACGTTATACGCATTCGGGGCCCCCTGTAAAGTGCCGAGCCCCCTGAATCTGTACCCACACCCCTATTGCGCCCCAGTCCCTGGCATGTGGCACCGAGATGAGTCCCGTTCACAGCAGACGCCAGCCATCACCAAGAAATCCAGCCAGGCGCCCCTCATTCTCGCAGAGCGGAGATATTATTTATTATTTACTATTTACTTCTCATTCGGTGCGGCGTGTTCCGAAGACAAAGCGGGATGCTTCTCACATCCTGTCAGCAGGGAGATGCTGGTAACTGTCACACCTCTGTCTGGCATGGTGCTTCTAGCAAGTGGGAGCCAAAGCCGCGTCCCTTCCATCTCTGGGCTGGACAAATTAACCAGAATTCTGTCAGTAAGCTTGTTTAATTGTATATAACCTAGCTAAAAGGCTAACTAAATGAACCTGTTAAATCGTTAAGACTAGGCAGCCCAACTGAAGCCATGCAGGTTTGGGCCAGGCCAGTACTTTGGTGGGAGACCAACTAGGAAAGCTGGGCTACTGCTGTAAGAGGTGTTAGTGTGGCCAGCAGGTTAGCCCATCCTGTGGTCTGTGTAGATCCCAACGCCCCAGTGCAGTGACGGGGGCACTGTGCTGTAAAAATGGTGCTGTCCTTCCGATGAGATGTAAAACCGAGGTCCTGACTCTCTAAAGCCATAAAAGACCCCTGGGCATCCTTCGAAAGAGAAGGGGTGGTGCGCTGATATCCAGGCTAAAACTTCCAAATGTGACCCTTTCAAATCTGGCCTCCTAACCGTACCCTGTATCTATCTGGTGAATTCTCTCCTGCCCCTTCAGCACCTTAGCTGCTGTGTGGTGAGCGTACCGGCACAGAATGGCTGCTGTCACATCATTAAGGGGGGTGTCACACAGTGGTGGGGGTTGAAGTGACTGGCCATAGGTTCTGTAAAGCACTTTGGGTGTCTTGAAAAGCTATATAAATGCAACATTCATTCATTCATTCATGGATTCAGACTTGCAGTCGTGATCGCATCCTTAGGACAGCAGGAGGACCTGCTGTGGACTTTGAGTGCATCAGTCCCCTCACTCATCCTTCCTCTTGATATGATTCTTTTTGTTTTTGTGACCCATTTTCTGGGCCGAAGGTTTCCAGGAGCGTTTTGGCTGCAGACTAGACTTGACAAGCAAATCAAACCAAAGGGTCATGAAAAAAGTCATTCTCTCTCTTCGTATCCCTCACTGACTGAAGGCTCCTATGAAAACAGGAGCCCCCTATTCCCACCTAAGTAAAATGTTTCCTCTGGTCTCAGTATCCCATGATGCATCACTGTCCATCTGCCCTCTTTTCCTCCAGTTTGTGCTCCCATAGTAAGCCTCCTCGGTGTGTGAATGAAAACCTCATGGCTGACTGTAGCGTTTATGTTGCTCAAGGAAGAAAAAGAGCAAAGAGCCATGAGGCCCTGGGGCCCCCGGGGGCTGCAGCATGACTGCAGCTTCCCAGGCTCCATGTGGAAGGGGGCTGCCTGACCCTGCACCCCCCCTCCCCGCTCACTCGGCAGACATGACAGCGGGAGCTGGCGGACCACTACTCTCCCACGGATCTTTTGCAAGAGCACTGGGCTGCGGGGTCGACACGTCACTGCTTCCAAGAGGGATTAAGAACTGACATGGACACCATTCGGGCTGTGTCAGTGTGAAACCAGGAACTCCTCGGCTGCAGACGAACGTGTCCCCACACCCCCACAGCTTGGCGCCATTTCTCCTGGGGGGGTCTATAGGCCAAATGCCAATATAACCACCAGCAAGTACAACAAGTTTAACTTCACATGTCCCGTCCTGCTCTCCTATGAGACAGACAGACAGAGAGAGGTGAGAGTGAAACATGGGGTCATAGCAAGTTGACAAATTATGATAGCACATATGGGATTTGAACCAGCAACCTTCTGACCATGGGCAGAGAGTCTGAACCCGCAGAGCCACGCACTGCCGCATATACACCATAGGAAGGTAAATGAGCCTTGTCCTTCGTACTCTTTGTGCTTTTCTCCCTGAGCTCCGGGAGTCCTAAAATCTGCCGTACTTTTCTGTACGTGCCTTTGCAGAAGGAGCAGCCAGGAGGTGCAGGGGCCTTTCTGACCTTTCTCCCGCTGTGCTCACCGTGAGGAGCTGCTGAACATGTCTCTCGGCCATTTCCCCCGAAATGGGCCTACATGGCTCTCCATGTCTCCACCGGGTGCACACGTGTTCACCCCCATCACACAGAGAAGCCCCCCAATAAATGTCCCTCTGGGTACAGTTTTTGATGTCACATGGGGGGGGGGCACCTGAACAGCCTTCTGTCACCAATGAAATGCTTCCTTCCCTTTTCCTGCAGCACATCCTTGCTGTCTTCCCTGGAGTACACCTTTTCCTCTGGAGCGTGCTTTCCCGTATCCCTATAGGAGACCCCCTTCTCCCTGAAGTTCACTTCCTCCTGTTCTCCTGCTCCTCTGGGACATCTCCCCTCCCTCCCCCGCTATTGTTTGTCCTCCGTGTGCATGACTCAGGCAGCCAGGCCCCCGTGTTTGTCCGCATTTGCATTTTACATCTCCGTGTTCTTACCGCTGAGCACATGCTTCTAAAGTGCCCCCCCCCCTCCATCCCATAGCCTCTTTCAGTCTTTTTGAAATCAGCTTTTTTTTGGGCTAAAACCACGTGTTATACTTTTAGATAAAAATAGTGCAGCTCTGAGAAGCCAAGTTGCCTTCCTTTTAGGATTGAGCCTGATTGCTGTCGCCAGCCACCCCCCCACCACCACCCCCCCACTTCCTGAACCTCATGCCCTTGCAGAATTTATACTAAGTATCAAAATCCTGTTTTTTTGCCTTCAGCAAAGCACATGGTCTGAACTCAGTGTTTAAAAAGGCTAATTGTTGTACTGAGATTAGTCTGATGCTTCCAAGATTCTGGTCATTTAGACAGCGTTCTTAAAAAAAAAAAAAAGCACTCAGTGTAGCCAGTTACTCGCTTAATGTTCCAGAACATTCTCCCCAAGTCCTTTATCGGCCATTGGAGGGGCAGGTAGATTTATTGAGGCTTCTGGGTCTTTCTTGCAGTCACAGATAGTCAGGAGTCCGCGAGTCTTCAAAATGTCTCTATCCACTATGACTGTGGATACTGTCCTATGACTTGGACAAAGGTCAAGCCGATGGGTCTCATAACTCAGTCTAACCATGGTGTGTAGAGGTGATTATCTGAAACCTGGACGTCTGAGGCCGGACCGGAACGTTAACATGCAACTCAGCAGCCAGAACTGAATATTTCTCATATGCAAGAAAGAGGGACCATTTCCAGACTCATCATAGAAAACCTCAAAGAGTATAAGGGGCAGCTGCATTCCCTCACAGGCAGTTGCCTGCTATCTAACACCACACAGACTTGCTTTGTATCTGTTGAGCGTAAAGACCCCCCTCAACCAGAGGTCAGCTTATATAAGATCCATCCCTAATTACTCATGAGGATATTTAAGCCAAATAATTTACACAGAACACCGTACGCTAAAAGAGCTGGTCCTCAATTGTTAATGTCCTCCTTCCTGCTTTACTCAGGAAGTTACGAGTCCAACCAGCATCGAACGTCGTACTCGTATGGAGGCCTTCTCTTGTGCTCCCTGGACTTGCTACTTGAACACAGAGATCCGTACTTTGTTCTTTGTAAGTTAATGCTCTCTAAACATGAGAGATTAGACCGCATCACGCTTCCGTACTTTCCAGCTGGCTATGCGATCATTATATTTATGAAGGGAAAAGTTAAATCGTTCTCTGATGATAAACATTATTTAAAATCATGTCGCCATTCAGCATTAAGATTAAGCACGCACGTTTTACAGACCGCTTACCGCACTCCACCCCCGAATGTTTATTTTATTGCCTCTTTGTTTCAGATGGTTACTCAAGACCGTCTTCTATCGGCCATAAACATTTAACACGTAACATGTGCTGCTCTGTCATTAACAAGCACTCAACAGCCATTAAATTACAGGAGCATTTTATACGCGAGCAGAGACCCGCTCCTATAGCTCAGACTCCATCCTTGGTTAGACCAGTGTCATCTGGCATAAACCGTTTTGGAACATGACCAGTATCTTTTCGCTGGGGCCCACATAGCTGGTCAGGCGCTTCTCGTAGGCCTCTGTGTCGCCAGCTGTCAGCAATGAGGAATCTGCCACGCCACTGCTCAGCAGGAACAGTGTAGCACTCCTGTAGTGTGCATCGTCTTCCCTGCCGGGGCTACAGGGAACATGCATCTTTTTCGGTAACCTTGTCTGTCTGGTCATGATGAATATGTAGAAATATCGCATGAAAAAAGAGAGCCACTTTCCTTTCTCCCCCCATCACCATGGTGACCCAGCTCGTCCCTTCAATATTTGAACGTTTCGCAACATTGCCTGATTCTGCAGTGGGCTGATCCGTTCCAGAACCCCAATCAGTCCCAGAACTGGTCTGAACATTCCATACCAAGCAGTCCTTGTGTTCTGGTGCCGCCTCGTCATGGATCAGAGCTTTTGTCAATGAGCTTCTCATTAGAATGGTTCTACTTAGTCATTTTCACCTGGAACGAAAATGTGTATTTCTTTATCCCAAGGCTTTTATTCCCAGAAATTCTCATGGCTCTCAGTAACATGATCCTGACATGAATGCGTAATTTTAAGCCTTGTCATTGCTTGCACAAGGGTTTATACTCATTCCATGTTGTCCCAGGAGATCATCCCAGATGGGATGAGAATTATAGTGACTCTTTGAATATTCCCAAAACTCACAATTGAGCAAGAACTCATGCGAAGCTGGCAAGTGTATTAAGAATTGAAGTTGCATGATGATGCTTGTTTTAAAAATGTTGAGTTTCTGTCATAATTTTTAAGTTTGACATTCAATGTTTAATAATGCCTTGGGTAGTATTTTTAGTTTGTAATGCATAAATACTTCATTTGGTCAGAAAAATGACATGTTACTTGTAACCTTAGCATGATAACCAGGTGAGTATGACTAAATCCAATGTATTGGATTTGTTAATAGTTACGGCTCTTATCTCCTTCTGTACTGCTCCTGTCTAATCATAAACGCATGGTCCTCCAGAACAGGGCTCTCCTGGGAAGTTATACAGTTCATGGTAGAGATACAGACGCTCCCTGGGTTACGATGGTCCGTGTTGCGATATTTCGACTTTACGATGGGTGTGATTATTCAGTAAATTACATGAGATATTCAACACTTTATTATGAAATAGGATTTGTGTTAATGATTTTGCCCAACTGTAGGCTAATGCTAGTGTCTAAGCATGTTTAAGGTAGGCTAGGCCAGGCTATGATGTTTGTTAGGTTAGGTGTACTGTATTAAAATACATTTTTGCCGTACGATAGGTTTATTGGAACGTAACGCCATTGTAACCCGGGGTGCGTCTGTATTTAGACATGGGTCAGGCAGTCGATGTTTTAAAGAGAATCCTTTGCCACTGAATAGACGGAGGAGTGAGTGAGTCCAGTGTAGTGCTGTGGCTTCTGTAGGTTTCTCTCCTTTATTTAGCTGTGCGTGTGTCTCATGTGAGTGTCAGTGTTTCAGAGTCAGCTGACTCACCGGATTGGCGCTTCCTGTCTGATGCTGACTTGGACACCTGCAAACTACTGACCTTGCCGTCTGTCCCTCCTAACCCTGCCCCTGCCCCCTCCAGACATGCCCTTGCAGGTGCGGAGAAGCAGCGACCCCGCCCTCGCCATCCTCAGCGCCTCCTTCCGTGACTCCAGGCCTGTGCGAGGCGAGCCTTCTCGCCAGCAGCCCGCGCGCTGGTCCACCACGGTTGGCTTCCTCAAGCCGCGCACATCTCCCGGAGCGACCGACAGCCTGGACTGCAGGGTACTGACTGGTTTCTCTCTCATGCATACAGTGATATCTGATATCAAAGAGGATGTCTGAGCAATGGAAACAAAACTGCTATGTGGCTCTTCAGTCGTGTCATACAAATGGTTCCATTTTTCCCATCACCTAGGAATTAAAAACCCGCCGGACCTTCTTCCTTCATATGTAGCACGTCCTGAGACGAAGCGTAAGAAGAGAGACATTTAAAGTTGATGTCCCCCCTACCCAATGTGCCCTTCTTAAGCATACAGGCAGCAGACATACATTTATGTGTCTTAAGCAGTGGGGGGGGTGGGTTGTTTGAGGTGGGCTTGTCCTTTTGGCTTTTTTTGTTACCTTTTAAGTAGGTTTTCTAAATTTATTTTTTCTCCAGTCCTAGAATCTTCCACGTTATTATTCACGTGTGAAATGACACTAGGCTGGGAAGCAGCTCGCCTTGACTTCTTGGCGGTACGCAAATGAAAAAGTACCCAATTAACCCATCAAAATGGCCACCCCCCGATATCGATGGCAAGCCTTCGGCGCTATGGCAACAACATCGTTCCCGCCAGTCACTGAAGGGAACATGGCAGCGCAGAGCGCTGATTCATTCGCCGTATGCTATATAACTACACAATTGCACCACATATCATGTTGTTGTTTCCTAATTTGTTTGTTTTGTTAGGGAAAGAAGATGTTATTTTCAGAATTATTTATTAATGATATTGGTCTCCCCTCACCTCTTAAAGTCAAAAATTTGCCTTATTTCAAGGTTACTTCAGATTTTTACATTCTATTTCTTTCTGTCACACTGTGGGCAGGCTGCATCCAAAATAATCAGGGCTACGTAGCAGTGTAAAGCTGTAAAAATCTGTAGGATAAAGGTCCTGTAAAATGATTCCTTTGTTCTTCACTTAAAACAGCCATGCCCAAACAAACAGAGGGCTTTAACAGAGCATGTAATAAAATCATGTAGTGCGACTAAAAATATGCCTGCCGTCTCTAGAGGAAATACAGAAAGAATTAGCCAATTCTCTTCCTTTTTCGTTTTTGCCCTCAACAAGGCATTGATGCTCCTGGTCCCCTGTCCCCTGGTTAATAACCTGAGCTTGTGTACTTTTTGTTACTGCATGACCAGTGTTGCTAACGTTGATGTGACTGGATGTAAATTGTCACTCTGTGAGTAAGCACCCTATGGAATGGAAGTTTGTACTGCAATGGTGTAACCTGCCTCTCCTTATTTTTGGGTGTTACTGAGTCCAGTCTAAGAACATGTTCCTGTAGGATTTTGGGTGTTCTTTCAGAACATGGCAAAATGACCCCTGACGGCATAGCAGGCATTGTTACCCAAGAAGAGAAGCGTTATTCCGTGTTGCTGAATGGGAGAAAGGTGTCACATTCTCATCCCTTTGTGAAACTCCATTGAAGTTTTCCGTCGACCTTAAAAATGGAGGGTCATGGGTGGCGTCACGGAGCCGTGTCATTGGTAGGGCCGTACCCTGGAAACGTACCGCAGCCTACCCCGGGATGCCGGGTCCTGGGTGTCCCAGAGGGCCTTTCAGAGGGACGACGCCCGCTCGTCTGTCAGCACCAGCCACGCAGCGGTGGACCCCTGGGTGGAGCGCAAGGAGCAGGTAGACCGTACGCCTGCCCTGCATGCTTCCGGCACCTCCAGGGACACGGTGCATCATTCCAACCTGTTTTCATTGTGACGTAGAGCCAAATGGAATCTGCAAGATTAACATAATACTAGGGGGCTTTCAGCTTGAAATGGACTGAAATTACTGCTTGTTAGCATTGCATGCTAACCACCCCAAATACAGTACATGTTGTTTATCTGCCAATAATGAAGTAATCATCATTTTTCTAGATTCTTCTTCTGAGGAAGGCAGGCCGTCTTCCTGCTTTAGAGCAGTGTTTCCCAATCCGGTCCTCGAGGACCCACAGTGCACCTTTTTGCTCCCTTCCAGCTCCCTGCCAGACAGTCCACGTGGAGCAAAAACATGGACTCTCCGTGGGTCTCCGAAGACCAGATTGGGAAACACTGCTCTAAGTGCAGAATCTGTCCTCAGAAAGCAGAGTACGGAGCCTGAAGCCGTGACTCTCCAATCCACTCTCATCGCTCTTGATACGCTCGGCCACTTCTCTGCACGTCGAGCCAAACAGCCCGCAGAGGCTTTTCTGTGATAGGCCGGCTGGTCGCCGCTAGCGACAAGACTAGAATCACGGCCCCACGCGGCCCTTAAACAGACTGCAGCTGGTTATGCTGTGAGGTTTCAGGTTATTTTGGCCTCTGTCATGGAGCTGTCTGGTCAGACTTGCTTGCTGTTCTACAGCCATATAGTAGTTGTTACTAATGTTCACTTGTGTGTCGTTCCTGTGAAGTCACCGAGTTTCTTCCTCTAGAGGGACTGTCTGAAATCTTTCTGCTGTGAAGGGAACGCCTCTGCCCTAAGGGTTTGCTGTTGCTCGGTGTAACTTAATGGAGAAATTTCCGTAGCTATCTAATGTTTACCGTTTGCCGTGACAGTTATAGGATCCTGGTATGCTTTAAATATTTATAATGTACTATGACACTGATATTTTTCCTTTCCTGTGTATTTTACATTATGAAGAATGTGTGTTGGCCTCACAGAGTGCTGGGGTTCAGGGAACGGCTTGGGAATCATGCGAAAGAGGAAGAGGTCGTACATCAGTCTGTGTGCCCAGCAGAGCCATGTGACATGGGGACTTAGCGAGGAGGAAGGGGTATATTTACAGAAACAAAAAAAAACCCGAGCAGAGTGGGACTAGGGAGAGGGCAGGAATGAGCTAACGTGACACAAATGAGGAGAAGGGCCTGACTTCACAGATGGGAAAGTAGAAGAAAATATAAAGTCAGAGCAAGGCTGAGCTGGGTGAAGATTAAAGTACTGAGTACTGAGTACTGGGCAGGCTGTCGCTCGATATCGAAGTGACTCGGATGGAGTAAAACCTCACACACAAATACCTACATATTGATGAGGATGAAGGACAGGCAGATCTCTTCAGTGGGATTAATTCCAGTCATCTGACTCTCCCTTAAAAATTAATCATGTTAGCCGTAAAACACTGAATATATCTTCCTTTTCTTGTGTGATAGAAAGCGATACTGGCACTTAGGTGTGTGGAATTCTTGGTAAATGTTCTGAGCGGTGCTCTGGGTCCCGTTCGAATGGCGTGATGACTCTCTTCAGCCCCTCGACGTTCCGCAGCAATCTGAGGCGACTGGTGTTACTCTTTTCCTTACCAGTGGTCTGTTACGGTTACGTGTGACTGGTCCTTACTGGCAGCCAGGGGATGGTACGAGCTGGGAGGACTGAGTTAAGGGGAGGGCTCCCTCTGAGGTCAGGGTGATCCCTGTGTTCATACTGCCTACGCTGAACACCAGATAGACAAGGCCCCATATATGCATTTCATTTATATAGCGGGCTTCGTCTAGCCAATTATGAACAGAAATGTTGGCTGCTGATTTAGTAGGCTGGTGCTTTCTGTGCGAAAGGCGGTCATGCTTTACTGCCCACTCTGGCGTCCAGGGTTTGGGGGGGTAAAGCAAGAAAAAAACATGGAAAACAATGGGAGGAGATGGGCTGGGTGTTTGATGGGTGACAGGGACCAGTTACTGTCTTTTTGGGTTGAACTGAAAGGGCGTTTTCACCTCTCTGCCATCGGAGGCCCCCAGGGTCCCCCGCTACTCCAGGGAAGTATCGCCACCCCCACACACAGAAAGGTGCGAGCGTTTGTCCAAAATTCATTATATTCATTCTGCTTCATCCACTTTACCTTGGTTGTGTTCTTTTATTTTACAACCATAACATGAAATATTCAAAGCGCATCTGTCTTTATTTTCTCTAGGTGACATTTTATAAATGACGCTTAAGAGCATCTCATTCAGTCTCGGTGGTTTCCTCCCCGCAGCCCCTTATTTACTTTCCTGTGAAGGAAAGCTGAGGACTGGAGCACACAGTGCAGCACGGGTCATGACACCGTCCCCGAGGGAAAGGGAACCAGAATAGCCCGTGTTTACCCTCCGCACACTGAGGTTGACATTTTCCGCAATGGCCCGTCAGTGGAAGTGTATTTTGGGAGCCGAGCGTGCTTTGCCATGCCTACAGATTGTGCTGTGATAGTGTGGGGGAGGCATGAATTAGTGCTGTCGTCACATGGCTTGTGGGGGGGGGGGATTGCGCCTTTTTAGTTTCTAATATACATGCCTCAGTTTTCTATTTACATTTCCACCAAACTCCGAGGTCATGCATTATTTTTCATTTCATCGTGTATTCTGTGCATAACAGATTTTCCGTGTGTATCTGTGCGCATATCTATATGTGTGTGTGTGTGTGTGTGTGTTAAGTAAGTAATGTGAATGTTAAGTGGGCCCTCCTCTTGTTTTTCCTTTTACACCTGATGACCCCTTTGTCAGGCTGATTTTAGTAAAGGTCGGCTCCCCCGGCTCTTCACTCTGTCCGTAACAGTGCTGTGAATGCTGGCCGCCCGTTTCCCGCATGCCACACTTTCCTGCCTTTAATCGGCCTGAGTTTTAATCAGCACTGATGCCAGAGGTTTTTCTGCAAGTGTTTTCTCTGCTCTGTTTGCGTGTGCAAGGAAAAGCCAGTGAAAAGGCCAATTAAACTGCCAGTTTGCTGCAGTAAGCTAACGTCAGTGTTTGGGAGATGTTATCATCTGTCTGTCTCTCTTACCGCATCCATCCATCATCTATCTATATGTCTATCCATCTATGCATCTATCTGTCCGTCCGTCCGTCTATCCATCCATCCATCCATCATGCTAGGCAGAGGTACACTTCATGCTTCAAATGTTTCTTTTTCCCCTCTTGAATTTCAGGACATCCTGAGTGGAGATGGAGAAATGGAGAAATATTTATTCAGAAACAAACCTGCCGTAAACAACTCTTATTCAGACCTAAAAATCTGGTGCATGTTCAAATCTGTAGTGCGTGACTCTTTACGCTCTGCTGAGTGGTCTTTTCCACCCAGGTTATTGTAAACGGCCTGAATGACTCTTAATTAATCTTGCTGTGTCAAAAAGGATTAGTGGCCACATTCATGCCTTGGAGTAAGGGTGGGATGGATCTTGCCAAATGTGGGTTTCATCGTACACAAACGGCAAAGCCTCTCTCCATTTTAGCTTTTAAACCATTAAAGCATAGCTTTGAAAATCTCTCCAGAGTAGCAAAGAAAGCCAGCTGTATCTTACGGCTGTCGGAAAGAGTAAAATGTATGTCCTCAGCATTTTTTATACCCTTCCTTTGAACAGGGCGCAATATACTCAGTAAAACCCATTAGATCTTACTGCCCTTCTCTCCTGTTGTGTCCATTCATAATCCTTAAATGAATAGACTAAACAGTTTGAGGTAACTTGATTTGCTTTATTCAAAACCCTTTAAAACTTTTGGATCCTGTCTTTTCTTAGTGATGAAGGTTGCAGGTGTTAAATTGCAGGTGTGGAGTTTAACACCTGCTCAATTACTTGGCATGATGCTCCAATAGTTTCCCTCATTTCAGCCCTCTGTCCAGGAACACACCTGCTGGACGGACCCCCCTGTTCGCACTGGTGACTTTGGGCTTGGGCTCCCCCCTTCACAAACATTTCCTCCTGCTTTTTATTTCCTAGGATGAGAATGTGAGGGAAGGAGAGAATGGCCGAATCGAGCCATTGGGACGTGCTGATTCTGGTCTGGATCACGTGCCGGTTCAGTGCCTTGAGTAAGTACCCTACCGTTACAAGCATGCGCTCATGGCTCACTGATGAAGTTCACTTCATGAATGATGAGAATCTTGATCCAATTTGAAGAAGAAAAAAATGCTGTGCAATTCTCACTGAAGAGACTGATTTTTCTGGAATGATTACCTTTCTGCAGTGGTGGTCACTTATCTTTTGTTTAAAACGACAGGTGAGTTACCTGTGATCGCTAGATCCTCCCCCCTCACTTACCCACATTTACTTTATCCCTTCCTTTAAAATATAGAGCCATTTTAGCCCTCGAGGACCGGAATGGTTTGACCTCCCCGCTAAGACATCTGTCATTTTTATGTAGTTTTTTTTTTTGTATTTTTCATTTTGTTCCTGTCCCCTCCCTCACTCTCCCCCACCCCCCCCCATCCGCTCACCGTTGTCTCGCAGTGAAATTGTAAAGCTGGTGGAGGTGTCCAATGACGGCGGCCCTTTGGGAATCCATGTTGTGCCTTTCAGTGTACGCGAGCGCAGGTAAACCGCCTAGTGGGGAGCGCGGACGACCAGGGGCGGTGCTGCGGCTTGTACTTTTTGCCTAGGCCTGACGCTTGTGTCCCCTTCCTTTGTCGGGTGAACATCACCCCACACCCTCGTCCTCGTCTGTCTTCATTCCTCTCCATCTCAGCTGTCATTCACCGTCATTCTAACCGGCTCACAGTGATAAACTGTTGGCTCGTTGCTTATTCATGTATTTATGTTTGCATATAAATCAGTGTGCAGCACTGTTCCCTGTGGGCTGAAGTCTGGCCTGATTTTCTTCAGTCGATGCTATACAGGTAAATTAACTGTTAGCTGAGATTTAAGCAGGAAGGACAGGTGTTATTAAGTAAGAAGTGGAATTAAATAGCCAGGCGTTACTCGTAGACCGTATCATGTGTGCAGAAAACCAAACCCCGAATATTGTGACGTTGACTTCTAACTTTGAAATGGATGCTGTCACACTAGCTGTCCCCCCCCCCCTCTCTTTCCATCAACTTTGTGCCCCTTGCATCTTCTGTGCTGATGCCTGGCTTCTGTCTTGCGGTTGGTGTCGGACGTGTGCGATTCATGTGACGCCCACTGAAATGGACTAGCTATGCTGTCTGAGCTGGGCGGCGCTGTTGGCGTGGTAAAGATCACAGCTATCGTGTGGTGTGAGTGTTCTAGCTGGTATAGCACAGGTCACATGTGCTCTGACTCTTCTCAGGACCCTGGGACTCTTAGTGAAGCGTCTGGAACGAGGAGGCAAAGCTGAGGAACAGAGTCTGTTCCAGGAGAACGACTGTATCGTACGGATTAATAATGGAGATCTGCGCAACGTTCGATTCGAACAGTAAGACTCCTGCCCTGGGAGGGTTCACCCATCCACTTTCTGCTTTTACCCATATATTTTTGCTTCCACCTCTTGCCTAGTGACTAATATCCAATCAGACTTTGCCTGTGAAATTCCCTTGACACCTTCCTGACTCACCTTGGCTTCTGGTGACACAGTGGTTCAACCCTTTCTAGATGCGGCTGTGATGTACCAATAGCAAGCCCCCCCCGCCCCCCCCCCCCCCCCCCGCCTACCCCCCTCCTTTGTCT
>JAAGVU020000078.1:10846649-10863607 GCA_011763525.2 Mormyrus iriodes | reverse complement strand
ACAAAATCTCCAGCCGACTTTGCCTGGGAAATTCCCTTGGCCCCTCCCCTTCTCCCCTTGTCTTCTGGGGACCCCGTGGTTCCACCCTTTCTAGATGGGGTTGGGATTTACCAAAAGCAAGCCCCCCCCCCCCCCCCCATCATAATTTGCAACCTTTTGGTCCTGTGCCTTGCTTTTTTTCCTGCCATATCACTTGCTGTGCTTCCTAAATGTCAACTTAATGATATATATATATATACATATAATTATAAATATTTGAGCCTGCTAGAATTTTTTTGCATGATTGCACATTCAGAAGTCGTTAATCTAAGTCAAGAGACAGTCCTGTAATCTAATAATTCATTCTGCTATCCGATCGGACCCGGGCCCTGTGATTACTAGGCTGTCACTGCTCTGTTCAGGAATGGCGTTCCCTTTAATTCCGGCAATTAGAATAAGACCAAGATGAATTCTGCGATGCTCGTTTTGGCGGGCAGAACTCTGCGTGAGGCATCTTGTTTATTTGAGCGGTGGCCAATCAGTGACTGTCAGTGATGTATTCAGATGACTTCGGCGCGCTGTCGTGTGTGTCGTTATAAAGGGCGAGCACAGGGATGTTAACACGCGTCAGGCGGTTCGGATCATTTATCGTCTCAGACCGCAGGCAGGGTTGTTTCTGGCCACGGTCATCTATATGCTAAACTCTTTATGTAATAAGACCATCACGGATATGAGAGCTTCAGGGGGTTTTATTTCCAATTTTCCAGTTCCAAAAGCCAGCTTAATTTTTTGTAAACCGAGTCAGATGGGGGTTGATAAAGTGGCCTTTCCTCTTCTAGGTTTGCTCATGTAACCAGGTTCGATGGCATGTCCTTTCATGCCTACAGGCCCCGCTGCATGGCAAATATTGTACCTCACCAATAAAAGCAGCACCCTTGCTCCTTAATACCCTTTTGACCAATAGGAATTGACGGATGTTTGCTGTCCTCTCCCTTTCGACCAGTCAGAGAGGGTGTGTGCTTCAGTCATTCACCTGTTAGCCAATGCAGGAACAGCGCTCCATGGCCAGAGGGTGCATCATTTGAGATTCGACCTTATCGCTTTATTTCATAGCAGATGCTTGTATTAAAAGTGAATTAAACACTTTGTATATTTCATAGTTTTTACTCGAACTATACATACTGAACCTATATGATGAATTTCATTTGCAACCTTTCATTAAAGCATTAAGATCCTTCCTCCTGACGTTACCTGCTGTTTATCTGTAACTTTAGCCAAGTGAACTGAGGCCGTGTTCTGCAGTAGATAATATTCTCTAAGCACTTGCAGTTCATTCCGCCCTGACCTGATAAAATCTCTTTTCTTGCTAATGCCACGCTTTTTGCTAATCTCCACACTCTTTGGCATTTATTAATTGCTTGAGTTAAAGTTGGCTTCTTTCGAGACATTTGTTGACCCGTCGTCAGCCCTCCATGTTTCCGAGTGCTGAATTTCCACAAAGCGCCACGTTAGACGGTAGCTGTTATGTCAGATAGTCTGATGTGTTCCGCACGCAGTCTTAATTAGTTTTTGTCTGCATTGTTGTCCCCCCCCCCCCCACCAAAACAGAGCCCAGCAGATGTTTCGGCAGGCGCTACGGACCCCTGTCATCCTCTTCCACGTGGTCCCTGCGGCGCGCCAGCCGCAGTACGAGCAGCTGTCTCAGAGCGAAAGGAGTCCCGCATGCTCCCCGGGTCCGTTCTCTAGCAGTTCCTGGGGCGGCGAAAGAGGCAGCCTGGTCATGAGGCCTGACCGCGCCCCCCACAGGATGTCCAAGGCCGGCCCACGAATCCAGCCGCCAACCAACATGCAGCAGGAGAAGGTCAGCTTCTGCTCCACGCTGTCTCATGCCACTGGTCCTGCGGGGAAGCCTCCCCTGGGCCCTCCACCTTCCCCTCAGCGCCCGAGAAGCACCACGCCCTCTACAGGCCAATCGACAGCAGTGGGCTCCACCCCAACTATGGGATATGCTAAAAAGGTCGGCCGGAGACTTGACATCCACCTCAAGAAAGGTCAGACTGATATCAGACTGTTGTACCCA
The DNA here is from genome assembly GCA_011763525.2 of Mormyrus iriodes. Taxonomy (NCBI): domain Eukaryota; kingdom Metazoa; phylum Chordata; class Actinopteri; order Osteoglossiformes; family Mormyridae; genus Mormyrus; species Mormyrus iriodes. The sequence goes on along the minus strand of JAAGVU020000078.1, from coordinate 10,861,548 downwards.
TATATTTGTTCTTGCTGCTCAAGGTCCGCCCTCGAAGGTCCACTGGTTAATATTATTTTCTGGTTTACCGTGAATGTCAGTCATTGACTGCTTTAACCCAGTGGAACCGCACTGTGCTTTAACCCCCCCGTCCTTCCCCCCACCCCCCACTGTGGGTTTGGAGGCCTCATTTCTCGTATTCTCTGCCTCACTTTTCGAGGTACACTCAGAAATCAACACCATAGTTAGATCACAAAGGCAGAGCGAAATCCAGCTGATCACCCGGGTGTCGTCGGCACCATTGTGCCACGCGCAGAATGCCGTGCGCCGCCGAGGGGCTGAATGCAGAGTGACAATAGCTCATCCTGAAGGAGGGGCACCAGGTGCGCCGCTGTGTGAATAAATAAATGAAACCCTTTTACTGGAGCCCAATGCCCCCGCGCTAAATGATTCACGGCGCCTTCGCCACGTTCTCTAGGAAGACGAGTCTTCGGTGGGGAGCTAGGAATTCGGAAGAACAATAAATGAACTCAGCCGTTGGGAGATCACCCCAGAAACATTTTTCGGCGGCAGCCGGGTGCAGAACGGCGGAACGGCGCAGTGATTAACCCCACGCTGTTAGGGGTTAATCACTCTGTTTGTCAAGGCGATGTGAGCAGCATGCAGTAAGCTTAAACTTGGGAGAGTGGAATGCGAATTAAGGACCTTCCTGACTTGCCTGTCATGTAAGAGAGCAGTAAAAATGTCACTTTTATATAGCAGGTAGCACGTGTCAAACCCGTAGGCCTAAGGCACGTTTACAGACTTCTATCTTCAAAGAATCTGATATTCGACCTTTCGCTGGCATTCGTCCCAGGCTGGGGGAGCCTTTCCGTGCTGCTCACTTATTGATTTGTTCATGTCTTTCAATGGGTATGTTTTCTGCCTGGAGGATTCTGAGGTCACGGTAGAAGTTAAAGGGTGTTTTCCTTACAGGGACACAAACAAAAGCACTATTGGGCTAATTGTACCCCAAGCACCTGTTCTGTTTGGATGCGGAAATAGTTGCACACATGATTGGGGGTGTGTCCCGTCCAGTAGAGATTCGACTGGCTGATTTTTATGCTATGTGCTCGGTTATGATCGGGATGCTTTTGTATTTAACCTGCAGACGTCAGTAATGATGTGACAGGTTTGCATTGATAATACTTGTGTAGCTTTGTTTGTTTGTTGTGGGAAATTCGGTCTGATCACTAGGAATAATAATCCTGATCACTAGGATGTTCTGTGTTGTGTAACGAAGGGACCCTCGGGTCACCGAAAAGGGGTCCCTGCCTGTGCACGCAGCACGTCTTGCTCTATTTCTACACCTTACGTGACGCCCTGGCACTGGTAGGGCATCCTTGGCATGGGTGGAGTGGCAGAATTTAGGTCAAGGCTAAATCAGACCTTTCCAAGAGTGCAGGTGGCCAGTGACAGGTGAATGGAGCAACATATTATAAAATATGTACCAGAAGGTAGTTAAATATACTGAAGCAGATATTAAGGTCAGAGGTCACAACATGTTATGAGGAAATGGATTTAATAAACCGATTCAACCAGCGCAAATCTTGCTTCCTTGTTCTTACATCCATGCAGGACCAGAGGGACTTGGCTTCAGCATCACATCTCGGGACGTCCCCCTTGGTGGTTCTGCACCCATTTATGTGAAGAACATCCTCCCCCGAGGGGCTGCTATCCAAGATGGCCGACTGAAGGCAGGAGACCGCCTGCTGGAGGTGAGTGACATTCATTTTGACCAATCGGTGACACCCTCGTGTCACTCGTCCATTCATGCAGTTTCTTGCATTTTGGCGAATCGGGTTTCAAAGTGTGTTTGCCGTGGCTTCTTATCCCCACCCCCGGCAGGTGAACGGTGTGGATGTGAACGGAAGGACTCAGGAGCAAGTGGTGGGCCTTCTGCGGGCCACACCTCTGGGGGGGTCTGTCATCCTGGTGGTTATGCGACAGGATCCAGAAGATGCTGTACAGCCGCGAGAAGGGGTCAGTATCCACCTACTTCCTTTTACGGTGCCTCATAACCCCCCTTTTTTTACCCCCATAATCTACTACTTGCGCAACTTCTCTATTTTTTCTCAAGAGGGAACGTGAACCTTATTAAACCACCGAGCAAAAAAATGCGCTTAATGGCTTGCTTAGCTTCTCCGTCGTCGGGCTGTTCGGAGTGCTGGAGTCAGCAGCCCATAAGTAATAGTGAGAAAGGGATAAATGAGAGCCAGTCGAGAAATAAAGTCTCCCTTGGTTGGATTCTTCCGGATTCCACATTGATTTATTAGAAATGGGGTTTATTTTAGGGGCTATGGGTTACTCATTACGATTCTGGGTTGCAACTGGTGCTGAGAAGCTCCATTTTTCTGCTCTGTGAGATCAGAAGGTTGAATAATTTAAACTTTGCCCGGTCCCCCTCCTGAATGCTCTCACACTAAGCAGTCCAGTGACTTAAATCACCTCCTGGGCCCTTTCCTGCTCTTGCTAATTAGTCATATGCAGGATCTCATCATAGGTCACATTTTCCTCCAAAGCACAGCTGATTACAGTGTGCCTGAACACTCTTCCCACCGTGACCCAAGATCGAGTAAGCGAGATGACTGCAATATAGGAATGGACGTCCTGCAATTTGTAAATCAGTGGTACCACCTGGTCTTGGAGGAACAGCCAGGGCCCAGTTTCTAAGGTTGAAAGTAGTTTTTATGGAGTTTACTGGGCCTTAGCCCAGAAATGGCAGCATTAGGTCCATCGGTAAAGTCTTTTAGTGATTATTTGCAATCAGAGTTTACCTTCCTTCATGTATATGGTGCCCGCAATGGCCATGTGGTCGCCGACATGGTTCGAGGGAGTGGCACCTCGTAGGAGAGGTATTTGAGATTAAAATTTGATTTGATTTTTCCCTTCATTCTTTGGCATTCACGTGGAACCGGGGATACAGATGAAACCTTGTTTTTCTTGTTGCCATAGCAGCAAATAGGTTTGGCTCCTTTCCTTGGTCTTAGTTATCGATATTGAGTTATTGTCGCGTGTTGAGGCTATGTAGTTATGGCCCTGGAATTTGTACCAGCCTGACACTGAACCGCATGATTCGAATGATTGTTTTGACCGAATCCAAGTAACTCCCTTACTGATCTCTTAATCATCTAATGGAAATTGGAAGACTTCCTAGATTCCATGTTGCAGGACCATAATTGAATATCTCAGAGGTAAATGAGGGATGCCTCAGGCAGCACTATGGCCTCAGACCACGTGGCTTGTGGTTTAAAATTCCCCCAGAGTTTGTATGCTTTGTTTTTCAATATTTGTATTTCTTTCCACCATATTTCTCCGACAGCCCAAGAACATGAGGTTAGATAAACTGCTGTCTTTAAAATGCCTGCAGTGGGTGCCATGTGCTGCCTGTGACAGGCTCCAGGCTCATTGTGACCCTGTGCTGGATCAGCAGTTATAGAAGATGGCTAGAAGTATGATGTAAAGGAGCTGTCATTGAATAGTGGCAGTGGGTGGTGGGGTTAGTGCGATGTTTGGACAAGAAGGGGTGGAGTCTGGTTGAAGCCACCAAGTCCCTTCCACTCTTGATTTAGTTATAAATCTAGACTCGTATTACAGTGAAGAGCTCACAGAATGAGCAGCTGTCATCAGCATGACAGGCTATGGTCGTGATCTGAGCGAGACAGGCAGCAGGGATATGGGCTTGTAAATCTTTGTACGGATCATGCATGGGTGTTTAGCGTCAGGAGTCATTCTGTGCAGTGTCAGTGTTTGCCAACACAGGCCTGTTTCTCTTCCTTGTTGGACAGCTGCATCATGCTGCTGACAAATGTTTGTACGTTTGCCCCTCCCATTAAATAGTCTGAAGACGGGCGCACGTATGGCTGCAGCTATCAGACACTGTTCATTTCCGCAGTTTCACTGCCGTCTACTCCTCTCACGGTTTTTCAATTGTAGTGAATGGGTGAAGAGGTCTGGCAGATGTAGCCAGGCGGACCTGGATAAGGTCACAGCTGTTAGCGGAGCCCCTGTCAGCCTCCCTGCGCTTTGGGCTGGGCATGCCGAGGCTCGTTCGGCGTTCTGTTTTGTATTCACTACATGAGAGCGCGAGGTTTTGTCAGTCTCTGTTGTTAAATCGAGACTGTAATCCGTCTTACTTGTTCCCGCAAACCATGTAGCGAAGCTCCACTCGGTCATTTGCACTTGTCTGTGTTCTTCAGGGGTGCATTTTTTTGTGTGTTATTTCGAGAGCCGCAGCAGAAACACAGAGGCTCAAGGGGCAGCGGGTTCGACTGGCCCTGAGCTTCTGCGTGAGCATGTATCCGAGAGCCACGTGAGTGAGTGATCAGCCTCTTACTGTGGAGAGTGCACCCGGGACCTCGTTAAGTGCCCCCTCCCTCACATCCTCCCAGTTTCGGGCTGCAAACGAACTGTGAGCGTAACTGGATAAGTGGCTATTGAAAAAGGATGGACGGACAGACTATATTAAAAAGACATTTGTGAAGTATCAGGCGTCGGCTGAGAAGATGATGTTGTGGATGCTTTTTGTTCGCGAGAGAATTGGTGCGTGCCAGTGTGGCAGAGGCAGAAAGGTAAATGGGGGGGATGGGGCTGACTGGGGGGCTCAAAACTGGGGGAGACAGATGAACAAAGGAAAGGGGAGGCTTAAATGTGACAAGAATGCCAGGCAGCGGTGGAAGGAATGATGATAATACGGCAGGCTGCAGGCGAGCGCCTGACAAAACCTCCCCTCATCCTGCATGCATAAGTTACGGGGCTTTGAATAATTCACCAGCCACCGCATCACCACAGGTAAAAAAAACATTAAAAAAAGCCTGCTGCTGAGGAATAGGGGAGCGGGCACTCCTGCCGCTAGCTTAGCGACACGCTAGCCGCCACTCTGTAACGTCACTTTCGCTACTTGTCACATTTATGTTCCTCCCGGTGGGTGCCAATGATGTCGCATGTGCCCGGTGGGTACCAGACGCCTCTGTCGGGCCGCACCGGGTCGGACGGGGTACTGTCATGCCCCTAGGAATGCATAATGTCCCTTTGTGCTGGCCGGTTCTAGAGGGACCTCGACATGTCACTGGAGGTACACCAGTCACTGCATTTAAATAGCCTAAGGTTTTATCTGTTGTGTCCATACGCCCACGCAGATTCCATGTAGCAGCTGAATGACTCAGGCTCTCGACACAGAAGGTCTGTTTTATTACCCGGACTGTCGAACAGAATCAAATCGTGGAAATCGTTGTGTTCACCAAAGGAACACACACTAAAAAAAAAAGCAGATTGTGAATAATTAAGGATAATTAACTTGTAATTAAGAAAAATCCTTAGACGGGGCCAGTTATTGATTTCTTTAAGCTGTAGATAGTTTGCCAATTGTCTCATTGTTTGTTTTACTACTGTTGTAAGCTTCTGGTTTTACTTGGTGTCGACCAACGGTGAATTGGCAGAGTTGCTCAGCTAGGGCCCAGTCGAGCCATGGGTCAGGCCAATGGTTGGGTCATGTTGTGTTGTAGTCTTGCGTGTTATGTGCTGTGTTGAGTTGAGTTGAGTTCTGTTGTTTTGGTCCGCATTACTCAGCCTTCAGGTTGTTCTTAACTCTTTATCCTTTACTTCTTCTAGAACATCCAGCGTCGGATACAGAGTCCCAGAGATGTGGTAAGACTCTACCAGTACTAACCCATCCTATCGTCTTAAAGGAATCACTGTGTATTAGGCAGTTATACTCCTGCTGTATCACTTAACCAGTACTAACAGGATGACTTGGTCCCCACAACTTCTGCTGTCACTTCAGCTGCGGTGCTGTGGTCTGTGTTTAAGGCTTGGGCTATTTCTTATGGTTGACTTCTGGAATTTTCTGTGTACGTCTTCATCGGTGATCCCTGGGGGATAGCTGTTACGGTGTGTGTACTCTTACTGGTAGCTACACAAGCTGATTTTTCATGGTTTTCCATTCTAACACTGGTTTAAGGTCATATCACACAGTCCATGTTTAATATCAGATTTATTTCAGCCACTCTCACTGTATAATGCCTTTCCTCAAGGTAAAGTGTCGACTCCCTGTCCTGTCTCTGATTTAGCTTTTTGCTGATGAAAATATTTCTATATAAAACACCAGCAAGCATGTTTACCGCACTACATTTTCAGAGGCCATCCATTCTTCTCATAATTATATTGGCGTGTGCGGATTGATTGTGAGCAGTCTCTTTAAATCCGCTTCTCGCTGGAGGGATGTAATTTTAATCCTGGCCGCTTCTTCAGAATTGCAGTTTACGCTCGTTTGGTCCGATAACATTCATGCGTGACTACCGCGTAGCGGGGACACGCTCCTGTTGCTCGACTAAGTAGTATTGTGATGCAGGAGAGGCCCTGAACGAGAAAATAAACTATATTGACGAAGCCCAAAGTTCTTCTTTTCAGCAGAGTCTGATGAAAACAGCGCAGTGAATTCCCCTTTGTGATCTTATCTGCCGTTCTCGGCGGTTCCGCGTCGAGCCCGTATCTGACAAGCGTCGCACGTCTTAATTGTGTAATTAACTCGAGCCTCAATGTCTGCTTGACAGCTGGGTGTATGTTTCCCCTTGAAAGACATGAGGCAAAATGAAAAACAGTGTCAGTTGTAATTACAACTGGCAAATCATTTCATCTGGGCGCTGGCCTGGTAATTTAGCCATTGACTGTGTTCAGTGTGGTCCCTTTCACAATAATATAATTGGAAACAATTATGCAATTTTTGCATTCGGAATCGAGTTGTCGTAAGTGCTCGACATATTTTCGCAAGACTTCTCTCCCCTCCCCCTCTGCTGAAATTCCTGAGAGTAAGGCCATGTACTTTGAATAAAGGCAATTAAGTTTGATTCCAGAAACTGTAAGCTAAATATATGCTATCGTTCTCTTTTGTTATTCCACAGATCTGGCAGTGAACCTTCTCCTCGCATTTCAGCTCTAATGGGTACAATTATTCGTAGCAGATGTCGATCTTTTGTTTTAATCTACATGCTAAACAGTGGGGACAAATCACCGTCTGTCCTGGTGCCAGCAGAACTCTAACTTTGGTTATAAGCAGAGCTCGTTGACTCGGCGAATTAAAAACCTTTTAGCGCAGTAGTCAGGGACATGCGATAGGAATTTTTCGGCGAAAATGCGGAAGGGTGCCGGGCTGGAAACAAAAGGGAAGCAACAAGCCTTGCCATTGTTGAGGGGCTAATTATCCGGGTCTTTCTCTGGAGCCGAAGGCGGTGATGACGGGAGTGACAGCGACGTCGCCCATTTGCCGAAACGTGCCAAAATAAGACAGCCTCGTTATCAAGTCCTTGAAACTTTTCCTCCCCCCCCCCTCTTTGGAGCGCTGTGGCATCGGCACTCTGGCACGTCGGGGAGGTGAGCACACTGGAAACGATGGATCTCTGATTCATTTCAGAGTGACGCGCGCGGCGGAGATGATGGGGGGGGCTTCGGTGGGCACGCCCTCGCCTCCGTGGGGGGTGGGGGTATTCAGGTGCTTTTCTGCTGATGTTGGGCTTATTGCTTTTACTGTTCCCTCAGTGGCACTCTGGGAGGTTTGTTGGGGGGCGGGGGGTTTGTCACTGGCAGATTGAGGTAATCGCAACACTCTATCCTGACCCCGTTTTATCCCTCCCTCAACTTGGTACAGTCTTCGCCTTCCCATCATGCCTTGGCTGTTTGATATCCAGACGGTAACCTTTGCTGTCCTGACGCTGTCTGCAAGTTTGAGGAATCACGTTCATCTGTCCGGGGTTCAACACTAAAGTGGTGCTGTATAGAATCTTGATATTAAGGTTGCTCTTGACATTTTGACCTCAAAAAGGTGCTCGCCTGGTGCCACTGGCATATTTTCTCTTTGCAGGGGCTGTGTTGGAAGGTGGTGTGATGGGTCGGGTGGGATGTCAAGGATATGGGAGGGGAGGCGCGGTGTCTCAGCGTGAGGCGGGAATGAGGCCTCGCCTCGGGGGGTGCGTGTCACCGTGTGAGGCGTGTGGAAAAACTTGAGCAGATCCACAGGAGATGGAAATTGGAGGATGGAATGGGAAAGCTTTTTGGCACCCTCGGGATATAGGAGACATACGACACAGCAGCTTGGAGAAAGTAGTTTTCTCTCTAACTGAACTTAACAAAAACTTAAGGCACGAAAACTGGACCAAGTTTTAGCAATAGATTACAGGTGAGTGAAGGGGATTATCCCCTCACCCCCCGAGATATACAGGCCTTCCGTAATGCTCCCGTGATGATGCCAAAATTCCACTATGCAATGTTCTAGACCAGTGTTTCCTAACCGGGTCCTTGGGGACCCACAGGCAGTCCACATTTTTGCTCAGGGAGCTGGGAGGGAACAAAAACGTGGACCGTCTGCGGGACCCGAGGACCGGATTGGGAAACCCTACTCGACTAACTCATCGCTTCTCCCATCACAGTAGAGGCTCTCGGAGTAAATGCTCATTTCTAATCACTCGGTCATATTCGTTACTGCGAATCGTTTGTGCGGGGCCTGGCATTGTTTTTATGGCAGTGTGAATGCCAATTATAGCCTGGAACAATGTGCTCACATAATTAAACATATGCCGAAAGGCGGCAGAAGCCAGCGCTGCCTCGTTAATCGGTTCCGAAAGCGTGTGGGTCTACCACCTGCTTTTGATTAGTAAACGAGAAGAGTAGAAGCTGTTTATGGGGTCTGACCTGTTGTTTCTCAAATTAAGCCAAATCCCAGCCTTACTTCCTTTATGCCCCTTAGAGTATCTGATGGCTTAGGGTGGGGCACGGCGCCCAGCGCGAGAGCTGGCCTCCTTGATCCGGGATCTTTTCAAATGACTGAGCTCCCTCCCTCGTGTGCTCTTTTCTGACAGTCAGGCAGTAAAACTCAGAAAAAAATTCTTGAACCCTATTGGTTAATTGTATAACCGGTAGAGTGCAGAAGAATTGGACCATGCTGGGCCGCTAGGTCACTGAATCTGATCTTCCGACTTTCAAAGGCAAAGCCTTGGCCTCAGTATTCGCTTGTGGGAGTTTTACTTACAGAAAAATGTTCTGAGGGCAGAATGAAAAATGATTGGTTTAGAGAGAGAACCAATCAGATTGTTGCGGAGGTGGATCCAAGCAACTAGAGGAGGTAGGACCAAGACATCTGACTGGTTGGTCCCGCCTCCTCTAGTTGCTTGGACCCACCTCCTTTTCGTTTCGTGCATTTTTGTGTAAGAGAAGCTCCCTTGAGCTCAGCATTGTGCCTAGATCCTCCCTCTGGTCCCCTGTGAGTCACATGTACTCCCAGGGGTGACTTTTCAGCTCTGCCACGGCCCCGTCACCGAAGCTCTTTGTAAGCAAGCCTGCGCAGCGTGGCACTGTGGGACAAGGTGGCAAAGCGCTTTGGTATTCTGGCGGCTCCGTTTGCCGTCACCTAGGAACAATGCTCATCAAGCGTGTCACTCCCCTCTCAATTATACCCTTCATTGCTTCCATTTAGGCTTTTTCAACTCATCACTGGTGTGACCAAATCAAGGCTTTTGTGGAAAGTTTCCTGCTAATCGTCCCAGGTGACACCTCGCCTGAAACATGTGATTGGACGCGGTGGTGGGGGGAAGGGGAAGGGGGGTGAAGGATGGAGAAATGTAATGGGAATGCCACCGGTTGACTGAGATCACTCTCCACTGTGCCTCCCCTCCCTTAATTCCACTTCTCCCTGCATAATGTGATTCCACCCTGGTCTATAAACAGCTAGTGTCAATTACCATATGACATGGCTTGATTGTAAATTAATTAATTATTCAGGTACGTGGATGACTGTAAACCCGGCGAGGTCTGTGTAATGCATTGTAGGCTGCTGTTCAAGGGCATTGAAGAGAGACGTCTGTATAAAAGCTTTATTTTGAACCAGTTTTAAAGGGGTGAACCATATGTTCAGCCCATTTATTTTACGGTGTCCTTTATATTTAGGGAAATATGGTAATGACTCGTCGCATTATTTTTAGCCAGGGTGGAATAAAATTTAGAGCTTTAGTAAGAAGTTCAGTGCTGGAATACGTTTGTTCTCACATTAAGTGAAGTGTTAGTGCGATGGTTTGCAAATGAAACCCACTGTTTCTCTGCAGTTTTGTAATGGCCTGTTGAACAGAGATCTGGGGTCTTCTTACATCTGTTAACATGATCTCTCTTTTCCAAAACGTGGGTTTATGGCCAATGATTCCAGGAAAAATCTATCTCTCTGACACTGTTCTGCCAGCAAAAAAAAAAATATATAAAAAAGATCCCGTCAATGTGGGTGAAGTCATCTTTTAATGTATATTGTGATGGCTTCAGCAATGCCGTGTGTTTCCCCAGTTGCAAACTCACATGCTTTCCTTTTTTTTTTTTTACATTTTGATGCATGTCAGAAAGAATGCGTCTAATCTTGCGTTGCGGCCTCTGGCATCTGGGGAACGTTTCCCTCGCACTGTCACCTAGGGGACCGTCACTACTTCTGCACAAATAAACAGGACATGAGTATCTCTTGGCTCCCCTGATATTGGTAGGTGTGATGTGGGATTTGACCAGAGGGGACACATTAGAGGGCCTCTCCCTGTTTTGGAGCCCCCCCCCCCAGGTGGGTTAAAATAACCAGGGGGTCTTTGGCTAACTGGACTTTCAGCCGCCGGTCTCCTGCGTGCCATGGAATTCTCCCAGAGGGCACAGCTGGAAAGGATGCAGCAAAGGCGTGCCTCCGTCGCGTTGCAGCCTCGCTGCACAATTAATACTAATTAATTGCACGTGGGGCGCCTGGGCCCCTCGCACGGTCCACTGGCTGCGCCTCTTGTCCTCCTGAGCTGGAGCCACGCGCATTATTTATGTGACAGAAATGCCCCCCCTTTTTTGTACCCCACACGGCTGATTAGGATGCAGGGGAGGCTCCGCTTGTGCCAGAAAGGTTTTTCATGCGCCGGCCCCCCCGCTCTCTTCGTGGCAGGCAGCCGCGCACCATGAGGCGGCAGTACCCTGCTCTTTGTCGGCGCCGCCGCGGAACCCCAGCCTCTGCTGGTCCTGCCTCATTTCTGATAGACGAGCAAACATCTGCTTTTAGTGACAGAGTTTATCATGCATAGCTTTGGAGGAACGGCCCCTTTGTTTTGACACCCCTTTCTCGTAGCCCGCTCATGTCGGAAGGGGAAAAAAGGGAGGGGGGAGGGGGGAAATGTGATTTTGGCGAGCGCTTGATTGAATGTGTTTCTGGCGGAGGTTTAATCAGGTTTCGCTCGTGTCTGCAGCCTGAAGTGGGGGCTCATTTAAATTTCAGAATGACCTCAGACAGAGAAGACAATGTCGCCGAGGTGTTAGTCTTCATCAAGGGGGTGGTGGGGGTGGGGGGTGAGACGACCAAGCACACAAGAACGTCAAACTGCTTCCTGATTGTTCCAGCTGATTGTTGCTGGTCTGAAATGTGGAATATTTCTTGAATAATAAATTATTGTTGCACTTAACAAGGTGCATTTCAAATCTGCTCGCTAATATCAAGCCCATCATGGAATTTGAACTCCACTCTTACACATCATCTCTCCCATAGAAATCGGAGGATGATGACCTGGTTCTGACACCCGATGGAACCCGGGAGTTCCACACCTTCGAGATCCCGCTCAATGACTCTGGTTCCGCTGGGCTGGGGGTCAGCGTCAAGGGCAACAGGTCCAAGGAGAACCATGCTGATCTTGGCATCTTCGTTAAGTCCATCATACATGGCGGAGCAGCATGCAAGGCAAGGCCGCCCTCGCGACTCCCATCTTCTAACCACCAACGCCTCAGCCTCTCCCTCTCCATGTAGCCTCGGCATTGGCATTAATGATCTTGACCTGTAGCCCAAACATGCTTGTGGGATTTTAACTTAAACAAAAATATTCTGAGAAAGTCTGATTGGTTGGTCCTGCCGCCTCTAGTTGCTTGGACCCACCTCCTTAGCTCTGTGAACCAATCATTTTTCATTCTGCCCGCAGAACATTTTTGTGTAAGTGAAACTCCCATGAGCCCCAAACATCTGCGCTTGAGATCTCAAGGGATGACCTGCTGTTGTAGCTCTGAGCCAGGTAGTTAACCCAACAGACTTCAGTAAAAAAAAAAAACATCCAGCAGTCTAAAAGGACAAGGTGTGTGAGATGTAACTAAATTAAACAAGTCACTCCGCCTCCCCAAGCCTCCTGGACACACCTTCCTCAGTCCTCTCACCCTCAGATCATTAATTTCCCCCTGAGCCGGCTGTGGCACCTCTGGTAATATTAATGTTCACCTCCGAAGATTAAACGAGTCTCTCTCTGCATAAGAAGCCAAAGTGCAGTAATACAGGAGCACGGAAAATCAATACTTCCTGAATAGATGTTTACTCTCCGCTTGGCTCGTGTCGTGCGTCGTCAGTAAGATGAAGTGCCATGTTCTTAATGAAATATGGCGGCGGTGTCTCCCTGAGGGGAATTCCTTATCGCCTTTGTCGACGGCGAATGTGCATATAGAACGTTCTGGACGAGGTTCATTTAAATTGCGGATATATTGTCCTTTCTGTTTTTGTTTTGTTTTTGTTTTTTAGGACGGGAGGCTTAGAGTCAATGACCAATTAATCGCGGTTAACGGGGAGTCGTTGCTGGGCAAGACGAACCAGGATGCCATGGAAACGCTCCGCAAATCTATGTCCACCGAGGGCAACAAACGTGGCATGATCCAGCTCATCGTTGCCAGGAGAGTCACCAAGCGGAATGAGGTAATGAGAGATGATTAAAATTTTTATTTATGCCCTGTTTATTATTCCTCTAAAAATCAGTACATTTTTACAGGCCACAGGTACATTGGGAATGCTAACAGATCCCCCCCCCCCCCCCAAATCGCTTGCAAATACCATGTATAATAATATGTCCTCCTCTGTCTAGTGTTGAGACAGTTACCCGGTTCCTCGGTATAATGAAGTGTTAAGCGATGAATGAGTGTCAGTGATGATTGGGTTGAAGAGCGCCCTGAATGGTGAGTGGGAGGAGCAGAACCGGGGTCATCATACACAGGGTTGGGAGACGCCCAGCGGTTGAGGCGGGGACCTTAGGCCGCTCTCCCCCGTTCCACGTGGCTGGAGCCGCATCCACACACAAGCGCTTCCGTTTATCTCCCTTTCAGCATGTGCTAATGTTGTTTATTCAGTATCCCATGTTGTATGAATGATTCCAGTAAGAAAAAAAAAACTACTCCTTATCTGGAAGGTCTGTCTGGGCTGTAAAGGGAGTAACTTTTCTCGTTTAGTAAATATGAATTGCGTGGAAGTGCTTATCGCTTGAGCCTGTCAAGGTGTTCTCAGGCGCTGGTAGAGCAGTATGACAAAGGCTTCCTCCTGTTGCATCTCAAGAGGTTGCTCCTGCCTCCCTGTTGGTCCTGATGAATGTCTCTTCCCTCGTCCCCAAAGTAAGAGTATTTATCACCGGGACAGATGGGCTGAGGGAGGAGTCTTGCTCCCCTCCCTCACCTCCTCCTTCCAGCTGTGATTCTCCGATGAGGTATTAACAGAGAGTCCAGACAGAATGGCAGCAACAATCGTCAACTCATGTGTCACCATGCATCAGACGGTGGTGAATGGGGAGTGTGTACGTCCCATGTCTTGGTCAGAGGGTTAACATCAAATTCGCGTTTCAGTTGCCATGAACCTCCAGGCCACGTCTGTCGGCTGCCTCGGTCTTTGGCTAACCCGTCCAGGAGGCATGTGAACGGTCGCACATGCGTACGCGCCGCATGTTTATCTCACACCCCCACTCTCTCCGCGTCCTCCTTGGTCTAAAGAGGTTATTTTGTTTTTATGCTCAGCGACCGTGAGAGTTTCAGTGGCCGTCTTCGGAGGAAAGCCACGATGCGTAATGGTGGAGTCGCTCAGCACGTTGTGACGGTGGAGGAAGGAATCGACCCAGCAAACGGAGAAGAATCTGGCCTTTTCCCGAAAGCCACAGGCTTATGTTAATTATCATTTCTATGCTAACGACACCCAAATATACGTTCCGGTTACTCCTAATGACATGGAATCTATTGTTAATTTAGCTAAGTGCTTCAACGAAGCTTCAGCAAAGTTGAGACCTGGATGTCTGAAAACTTTTTATCATTAAACTCTCAGAAAACTGAGTTTCTTTTATTTAGTGGCAAGTCCACAGATAGGAATGCTGTAATCTCTGTACTCCACTCATTCAAATCACATGTGGATGCAGTATCCAAGTTACGCTCCCTTTCCTTTCCTTTCATTTCATTTCCGGGGAGGGCACCCCCACAGCTGGAGCCCTGATTCAGTCCCATGGAGGGGTGACATCGTGGATGTGACTTACGAACTGTAACATCGTGGATGCAGCCTTCAATCTGCCCCTTACACAGGCCAGCGTGGAGAATAGACTCATTGCTGGACTTTGGCTTGACCTTAATCACAGTTTATACCTTGCTTTTAGCAACCTAGCCCACTCTTTTCCATTTTCAGTAATGTTAGCATGCCCGGGGGGGGCAGCCAGCTGACCTTGGTCCCCCAGAGGTTTTTTTTTCTCCTTACCTAGGAGTTTTTGGTTCTTCTCCTCTGTTGTCATCTGTCTTTCTTTAATTTCTTTGTCTTTCCTTTTTCCTGTTCTGTATTACTCTCTCTCAATGATTTTGCATCACAACGCACCCATTTTATTTTATTTTTTTTACAAATAGCGATGTAGCGTGGTACCACACTACATCGTTAAAAAAATATTACAGATTGTCGTCGACTTACGACCTATGCGACTTATGACTGACCGACTTTGCGGCCATTCCGAGACCGCAGACATGCGGCCGCGCCTGCGCACGTCTGGCAGCGCGTGTGTCGCCCCGCGTGACTGTATGACAGTTTCTGTGTTATTTTTCTCTCTTTACAAAGACGGGTATTTTCAGCTAC
>JAAGVU020000078.1:10822820-10846549 GCA_011763525.2 Mormyrus iriodes | reverse complement strand
AAGTATTACCAGATGAAACAGCTTCGATGTAGTCAGCTACTGTTTCCCTGTAGCTTGTACTGTAGCTGACTGCTATATTAAACCAGCAACTTGGCTGTAACCCAGATATCTTTAATCATAAGTAGCTTGTAGCTTCCCCAGCACTATTTAGATAGATGGACAGACAGATAGAAAAAATTAAGAGACCACAGAAAATTTTTCAGTTTGTCATTTCTCAGTTTCTCAATGGGTGTGCGCCTGAGTAAAATATACATTTTTTGCAAACTCCAGCCAGTAGCTTGCAAGTTCCCTGCTTCTCATTGATGAAGGGCTTCTTCCCTGCTTTATGGGTCTTCAGTCCTGCTTCTAGGAGCCTCGTATGAACTGTCCTAGCAGTGCACTTCACACCACTTAATGTTTCCATTCTTTTTAAAGGTCACTTGGTGTCATCCTCCGATTTATGAGGCACTGCAGGATAAGTTGACTGTTTTCTCTGCCATTAGAAAGTCGCATCTGCCCTCTACCTGGCTGCTTTTTGGTGTTCCCAGTGTTTCCTGCTTCACCTTGTTCTTGTGCCCTGCTGTCTTAGAACCTTTGAGCCTGGAAGCATCCTGCCTCACAGTGTAGCCTGTGCCAGCAGAGCTAGGATTAAACTCACCGTGTAGCCTTCTGGGATTAAACCAGGATTTAACAATGCAGATAAAAAAAAAAAATAGGGTGATCTCTTCATGTCATATAGAGGTACTTTCTATATGTTATTTGTTTTCCCTTAGTTACTTGCGGCTTAAAACATTCAGCGCACAGCTCTTAGCTCTCTGGTCATTAAAAGTACACTTTATCTTTTCAAGTGTTGGTTGACTTCACTTCCTACAAGACGGTCGCTTTTCATGAAGGAAAGTGACATTTCAGTCGCCAAAGTGCCCATTTCGCGAAGTAATGGCAATAAACTGGCGCGGAACGCCAGCATTAGGCCTGACTCCGCCTTTGAAACGCTCGGCTAATCGCAAGCGGGGAGGCGTCACTCCGGTGAATGCTCCGGAGTAATGGGACTTGGAGCCAGATCACCTGCGGAATGATTGCCGCGCCTTCGTGGGGGAGGGGGGCGCCGCAGGCCGTCCGGGAATCCCGCCGTGCCGGGTTAGGGGCACTCTAAAAGTCAATTTGCGTCTTCTCCTAGTTGGCAGGGCTGCCATTATAGGCACTAGCGCTGCTTGCGGGTTCTTTAAAGGACTGTATTTATGATCCTTTAAGCGCGTCGAGGGGGGTCCTTTTAATGGGGAACAGAGTGAATATTCACGTGTTCGAACCTGAGGCAGGAGAACCGCGTCCGGCTCTGTTTTTTCCCTCTTAACCTCAGTGACGGCCCGCCTAAAAGCCTCTGCCAGAAATGCATCCAGCGCATGCAGAGTTTACGGGCTAATAAAGGCCTTGTATCAGTGAAACTCACTAATAGGCGGTATGTAAGTTTGTAAAAGCAAAAGCTGACTCTCATTAAAAATACCCTCCTGTTTTCCAGAAACCACTTCTGCAGTACACAGCCGTGGTGAGCCGAGGGGCGGTCCCAGGGCATGAGATGCCCTATACAGACCGTTTAACTGCACCGATCCACTTAAACCCCGTGTCTTTGGGCTGTGAGAGGAAATTCATGCTGACAGAGGGGAAATAAATGAAACTCCACACACACACACACACACACACACACACACAGAGTAACAGGGCAGCAATCGAACCCACAACCCTGGGGGTTTGCGGCTATGTTGTTACCCAGAGAGACTCCGCAATGCCCTGCAGTTATAATAAAACCTGGTTAAAAAAGCCATACTAGTAAATCTTTCCGGTTTACTGCACTAATAAACTTAAACGTGCATTACACTAATATACCTTACATGTGAAGCTAGGCTGGTTTTTCGTGTGAAATGTTACTGTTTGGTGGGCGACCTGTTGGTGGTGCTTCAGGGTACGTCGGGCATGGAGGGCCTCGATTCCCCTGAGGCATGTTGCAGTGACGGATGCGCGGCTGGAAGGCAGCTTACGGTGACAGATTGAGGGGGAATGTGATGCAGCGACGTGCAGCTGCTCTGCCGCTATGCTGATTTTAAAGGCCTCAGACAATCATTTGCACCTGACAGATGGGACAGACGTCACCAATGTGTTTCTGACAGCAGGGGGCGCTCTATACTTGTTGCCGATCACAATTAAACAGATGCAGAGCATTTCATATATCTAATATGTGTGCTTTCCGCTTGTTTTCACCATGTTTCCCTGTTTTCCATATCTTTCATGGACCTTCTTAATCACTCTTCCATCACAATCCTTGTCCTATATGTCGGCAGTGTTATGCCCTGGCAGTCTGCCGAGGAACTGGGATCAGTGGCTTGTCCTGAGTTCCTCTCTTCTCACCTAGTTTAGTAATAGGCGCTTTTTAATGTCACCCGATCATGTGACTCTACACAGACGTAACGGCCTCACCGTTAGGCTTTTGTCTCCTTGACTGCCAATGCACACCAGGAGTTCGGGGAGAAAAAAAATGGCTTCCGCTTCGAGCTGCGTGAGCTTATTCTCTGTCTGTCGATGCCGGTGGCTCTCATTGTAATTGGGTTGGCCCCTTTGTGCATCACTCCTGTTTTTACACCAGCTGTCTCTCGCTATCAGGCCTGCTTAGATTAGCGGTCCTCTTCAAGCGTAACTTGCTGTCTTTCGTACCAAACGGACAGTGGGCACATCGAGGTTTTTTCCACGTGGTGAGGTGCAGGCAACGATGATGGACGACCCTGCCGTTTTTCCCCGAGGGCCTTTCGACGGGGTCCATTTTGTCTCGTGGCGACGCAGCTGCCCGGCTTTAGTGACGTGTAACTCCTAGGGAACGTTGGGAGCTTTGCCATCCCAGCGTTCCTGCTTTTCGGACGGTGTGTTTTTCCGTATATGTCTCCTGTGCTGGTTGGCGATCCCCGTTTGTAAGGCGACGAGTGCATGTCCAGTCAACAAAAATTCGTGGTGAAAATACCTGGTCGCCTGCTGAGGCGAAAGTGGCACAAAGCAGCTTATTTGACTATTAATGGAAACCCTGGCACGTTTGTCCTTGTACTGAATGCCAGCTCAGCCCGGCCTCCCCCACCGGCTGATATCCGGCTCTCGCAGCTGCGGTGGGGCAGTAGCTCTACCTCTCCTGCCCCCATGCTGGTGTTCCTCATACGGCAGGATGGCAGGTTTGGCATGGAGGTCAGTTTGCCTGGGGTGGGCCTGGGTGGGGGCTGTGGTATGGAACACCAAGCATCTGCTAGTCGTTAAAAGCATAGTAAAATGGTAATAACCGAATAAACGTGGTGTTGGTAATGTACTCCATCCTTTTCTGATTAAGGCCCATGTCTTGACCATTTTTGTGCCTCTGTGTTGCAGCTGGAGGCCCAGGGAAGCCCCTCAGGGTCCGAGCTGCACCTCAGCCCCCTGCTGGATGACCGGGAGCGTCGCATCTCCCACTCGCTGTATGGCGGCCTGGAGGAGCTGGATGTCAGCCTGTCGCCGCGAGCGGCTGCCGCACGTAGGATGATGGGTGAGGCCGGCTACCGCTGCTGTCCACAGGGCTCATCTGGTCCCTACGCTCCTCTACACACTTTCCCGCTTATGTTCTGGAACTAACCAATCAGAAGCTGGCCCAGAAGCATCGGCAGCCAATGGCAGAAATAGAACACGTCAGGGCACGCCCCTTGTAGTGATTCCCCTGCCTGGAGAATTCTGGAGCAAGTGAAGAGACCACAGAAGTGAAATGACAAAGGGTTGGCGGCCTTAGACTCGGACTGGAAATATCCGATTGGTGGATGGTCACTGGGGAACTTTCCTCTCCCAGTTCCCAGCAGTAATTATATGCCTCCAGCACTACTAGGGTAGAGGCAGTTTACTTTTACTCAAGGCTGTGTCTCAAAAGAAAATCTGTTTTTGTTCAATGAGCTGGTGTTTCTAGTAATTTTTTTGGGGCAAACCTTTTCGCGTGCATCTTTTCAGGTGTGCCACCCTGGCCACGCCATTAATATTCATTTGATAGTCTTAGTGTTTGGAAAATCAGCGCTGCAAGGAGATTTAATTTATCGCGGCACAATAGAGCTTCAAACTACCTGTGCCTGTGGGATCTGGTCCGGCACCTGGGGTTGCCATAGCGATGATGGGATATCGGCATCTCTGTCGAAAGAGGGACCTTTAGCGGGAGGTAGACAATTTAATGAGCTGACCTCTTTAGTGTCTTGGGGTTCGAATTGGGTGTTCAGGATACCACGTAGTCCAGGGTTACCCTCTTCAGAGGGGTTAATGGACTTCTGCATTCAGTGAGCCAGTGCGGCAGCTTATTAATCGGGGGAAGAATACTTTATTGTGTGCTTTTGTGTTGAAAATGAGTTGAATGCCTTACACTTTCAGCTTTGTGGGTTTTATTAGGCTTTATATGGCTTATTAATTTTTTTTAAATAAAATATGAGTATAGTTTAATGTTCCAGATGAACATGCCATTAATTTTGAATAGCAGGTTAATTACTTCTTACGCATTTATAAATCACTCTTTCAAAATCAGTGCTGCCTTTTCCGGTGTGTAAAACACAAGTGTAACAGACTGTAATGAGGTGGAAAGTGTAATTACGCACTGTGGGTAGGTTGGGCATGTAACTGGCGTAAGCCACTGAAACCTTCCACAGTCTTCCTGGGACTGGCTGGGAAGCGCTGGGAACGAGAGGCTTTGGATGGAGGGCAGTGGTCCAGCCCTGCCACAGCAAGCTCCTCCTTGAAGCTTGTAGACATGCTGGACGGAGCTTGGCTCTGTGTTCAGTCAGTAATGAATTATTTGGAATTTATGTGTGTGGGAAATGTCTGATGTTTGGTCAGAAAATCCCAAGAGAACCAGAGAAGAATAAAATAAAATCCGCCGTAAAGGACATTGTGATGGTCCTCGTTAGCGCCACCACTGCAGCCAGTGGCTGTCGGGCTCTACGGCCATCGGCGTGGTTAATTTGAGTCACTGTTACTGATTGACGCATACGGATAATCTGCTGTGAATGTGTGTGTGTGTAGAAGGAGCATAGGAGTGCAGGGGTGCCTGTAAGTGTGTCTGTGGGTGTGTAGGTGTGTAAGAAGGAATTACTGGGAAAAACTGGACAGCTGGTGGAGAAATTTGGCAAGTGAGGGAGATGGATGTAAACTGATTGAAGTGACTTTTTCTTTCAGGTCGGTTCATTCCTTTCTGACACGTTCCGAGATATTTCTTGTGATGATGTAGACAAACTAGAGAACTCAAGGATACGAAGTCAAACGAGATAATCAGTGTTTCTACAGCTTCCGCTGATTGAAGGGCTGCCTAAACAAACCGGTTTGAAGATCGAACCACTGTCCTTGCATTTTCCACCCAACGTTTAACCCCTGCAGTACAAGGCTGGTCATCTGAGGCAGGTCCTAGTTAGGAGAACTCATGACCCTTGGCTGTTGATGGCACTGTTATCCCGGCTCCCGGTTCTGGTCCTCGGCAGTCGGCCTGCCTCCTGTCTCGCTCTGCTCCACGCTTGCTGTTTCTGTCGCGTGGCATTTTCCTTGAAGAGGTGTCACATTTAAACTGGAAATGCAGCATTTTGACCCCTAACCAGGACAAAGCAGAGTGCAGGAATCACTGGTGAATAGTCCTGTGGCAGCAATTAAAACTCAGCTTGCATCGTAGCACCAAACTGTTAGGCGCAAAAATCACCCCCCCACCCCCCACGCTGGGACATGGGCTGTTAGCAGGCCCATCACACCTGGAGATACGGTGCTGTTCTTCTGCTCGAACGCTGGAGGTCTGCTGTGTTCCGTCTGGCTGGGCTTCACTTCATTCCTCCGTTTCTGCCTGTACTGCGACTTGCTGCAGATCCCTTAGCTTAAATTTTTATTTTGCTCTATTTGTTTCCCCAACAAGCCCGACGTTCCAGACGTTCCACCTCAGCCCCCGCCGCCCCCGCCGCCAGCCATCCGCCTCGTCGCGTCAAATCCGGATCCGTCGGGGGCTCTGCTTCTCGGACTCCGCTGGGCCCATCTCCCGCCTCACTCCCGTCCGCCGGCATTCTCGACAACGGCGTTCCCGCTCGCGTCGTGCGCGGATATATTGCGTCCCGCTTGTCAGAAGGACTCGCTCCTTAGACGTGTTTTGTCAAAAGAAAAACAACAGTAAACTGGAAGGTATGGGAAGAGGTTCTAGTCCTGCTCGGCCCTGCTTTGCTCCGGAGGTGGCTCTGTGAGAATGGTGTGCCCCGCCCACTTCAGTGTTCTGCGTTTGGATTGGTCCTGGTAGTCAGCTGTAAATGTACTGGAGACGCCGAACACCCACGCTGAGTGACTGCACTATTAGCACCTTTGGAGCCCAGCACTTGCGGCTCTCTGCAGAGGAAGTCGCCATGACGGTGAAAAGAGTCATTAATACTATAAATATGATTCTGCCAGAGCTCCTGTCTGGAACATTGCTGCTTCGTTTCAGAATCTGGGAAGAAAAAAAAAAAACTCTTGTTTTTTGAGGGGGATAAAGTGAACCAGTACTTGTAGCATGCCAGGAAATGTTGTGTTGCTCTGGTAATAATTACAGCTGAACTGAAGCAGTTGAGCTGCGAAATGGCAAAATTCCTGCAGTCTGTAGAAAACAGTCATTACAGGGAACTGAACCGAAACCTTAATGGAAAATGTTTGATTGTTACTCGTTTCGCTTGTTTGTTTTCGTTTTTTTCCCCCGTATCATTCAGTGATTGCCTGCATTACACTTAGATGTAGGCGTACATTTTTATACCCGCAATGCTTAGCTGACTAACGGTCATGCGACATCAGCGCTGAGATCAGTTTTAAAAAAACAAAACATGCCTTGTGGACAGGTACAGGGAGTTGCCATAAATATGTATAAGTATGACTAGTGTCTGTATGTATTTATCTGAGATGAGTCCCGGCCACTGTCGTATTATTAAAGGACGTCAGGTGACCACGATGATCTGTGATAACCTGGCTCACCTCCTCTCGTCTCTTGAGCAGATATATGCCTCTTTGCCTGTTTTTATCTACTATCCCCCCTCTCCTGGAGCGATGTCCTAACACTGGTCCTGAGATTAGCAGCAGGGTAGAAACTGCTTTTTGCTGATCTCATGACTTTTGTATGGTGTAAGTTTCCTTCTGTGTTTGGTTGCCGTTACCCCTAAAAAAAAAAAAAACCCCAAAAAGATCCCTACCCTGTGACCCTGTCACATGGTTCCGTCCGCTGGCCCGAAGATGCTCTCATAGCTTATTTATGTATTAGCCTGGGGGGCATAAACATATCAGAGCAGCCAGCAGCCGGTTTACAGAAAACAGATCCGTGATTTGTTCTGTTCTTTGTGATTCATATTTCATTAACATACGTATTTCCAACACGTATGTGTGTATTCCAAGCCTGCCGCATTAATATGGATGGATGCGGTGTAACAATATCCTATACAACAATCTTGTAAGCCGTTATCCTCGTGGAGGTCTTGAAGTCCCAGGATGCACCGGGACTGGGCAAGGGGGTGCACCAAGGAAGAGAGGAATACATTTACTGGGCTGCAGTTCGATGGCGGATATCCTACCTGTGTAAATATTATACTAGGATAGGTTGATAAAAGCTTAATCCTTAATGTCTCAGCAAACGAATGATTATAAACGCAGATGTAAATGTCAAGAACATGAAGTTGATCCGAGACTTACATGCACAGCATTAGCTGGTAGTGCCTCATTATCATTAACGGTTAGATACGGCTAACTGACCCTGGGAAAGTAGAGGAGGATGTTGGCCTTGTCACTAAAGAGAGATGTTTTTAGAGGAACTTTTCATGATGTCGTTCTTCTCACAGATGGACTCCCACACCTTCCTCTCCCTCTCTCTGCTCAGGTAACTACCAGCTGTCTCCCACCGTGAACATGCCCCAGGACGACACCATCATCATCGAAGACGACAGGCCCCCCGTGCTCCCCGCCCCTCAGCTCTCTGACCACTCATCCTCCAGCTCTCACGACGACACGGGCTTTGCCGCCGAGTCCCCCGCCTCCTGGACCAAAGACATTCACATGCAGGCCGAATGGTGAGCTGTTCCAACACCAGTCTCTTTATGCCCGTTTCAGGTCATTATCCCCGCGTCTGTCTTGGCAGCAGTGACGTGTTTATTAGCTATAGTACATAAGTGTGAGAAGTCTGCTGTCCGCTTTCTACGCCATGTGATGTCTCCAGGCTTTATTCTTTGAGAAGAAATGGAGGGAGACCGATACGATCGCAGTAGTAGCTGCAAAACCTGCGCTATCTGTTCGGATACCCTCGCTTTCGGTGGCAAGGATGATGGCAGCTAATGACCGAGGTTTCATAACGTGCTAAGCGGGCTGCAGGCTCACCCTGAGGTGTTTTACCCAAAACCTCTCAAACCAAGCAGAATACCTGAAGAATGCTGGTACCGATCCAGGAATCTTTCACCGTATAGACTATTAACACACACAGATATGGACAGACACAGCCAGGCAAAATCGTTGAGTACTCCTGGGTGGAGAGAGAAGCAGCTTGTTTTATTTGCGTTTAACTCGATCATGCTCCTGTTTAATAGATGATAGTCCCCATACCGTAGATTGCTTTTGCATTTCGCACATCTCTATAGTAGATGATGGCAGCGGTCGACCTGTGACCTGTCGACACGTGACCCAGTTTCTGCCTGGCTCTGTCGGCTGGGGTTCGCCACCAGCTCCCGTCCAGGTGGAAGATGAATGGCACCCGCTTGAGACCCATTAACACAGCAACCTAGTTTCATGCATTAAATGCAGTTTCGTCACATGCACCGTTCACATCAGCGACCCAGACCGAACACGCTTAGAATTGCGCTTTTTAAAAAATCATCTATTTCATTGTTAGACGGTCAGTCCCCAATTCCTCAGAAAGAAGCATTTTGTTTGTGAATGAGTGCAGTCGTTTTATGTGAAGTTTTATTGTAGATTTATTTTACTGGAGAAGGACAACCGATAAATGCCCCTGTTTATCTGTGCTGCTCTTGTTTTTCTGAATTATTTCGGCTCTCAAATCGTAGGGAGCAGCTTATTTTTGGTTCAGCGCTCTCTTTAAAAACGTTAGCTAAGTAACTAATGCAGTAAAAGAGCATGGGTAAGCTGTTAACATCGGTGGTTTCTCACAAAGGCGTCAGCTCAGTGGCTAAATAAATGTCAATTATGCGGTGTAACTTCTTGGCTGAGCAGTGGGAACACAAACGCGGTGTTGTTCACAGCGGGCTTTATCTACGCCGCCTGCTGCTTCAGCGGACGTCGGGGGCGCGGGACCCCACCTGAGGCACCGGGGGCCCGTGGAGGCTCCTCAGTGAGCTACTCCGGGTGAGAGAGAGAGCGAGAGAGCCCGTCGAAAGAAAAGTGTATCTTGAACATGAGCCATATACAAATCCCTTTGCCCATCGGTCCAAGTGAGCATATGGCGGCTCGTGGCGAAGCCAGCCAGCGTGGCTGCAGAGATTAAGGTTGAGGGGCCCACAGGGCGGCGCCCCCCGGTGGACGGATAGAGAACAAGGCGGGTGCTCCGACATGACTATGCATTAACTTGGCTGGGCTAATGTGGATCAGCGCATGCTGCCAGCATTCACCATGCGTGCTGCCAGCACGCTCACCTAGCCCTGCATCAACCCCGGGGGGGGGGAGGGGGCTGCAGCTTTATCATTTAAAAATAAATATACAAAACCGTACCTTCCTGAAGCTTCTCTCCACAGCGTTTGGTTGGGTTTTCACCGTTTCTTGTTTTAGTTTTCACTAGACCTCAGCTGTCAGGCTGTGACATGGGTGCGTTTCCCGTATCGGCTGTTTTGATGAGCTCTTGTGAAGATTCAAGAAGGGAGAAAATAAAATGCATTGACTGGTCCCTGAATATCACCCCGAGGGCTCTCAGCGCGCTTCGGTGACGGAGGGCCGTTAATACTGATTGGATCGACGGGGCCGCTCTGTTGCGATCGCATTAGTCCGAGCGTAGCGGGGAGCCGGACGCAAAACCGCCAACTCCTCGAGGTGCCGGGAAAGGAGGCCTTGCAGATTGGATTGGCCGGAGGCCACTCACAGGGACGGCGTGGACGGGCTTGCCAGGCACGTTCGGAAGACAGAGGCTGTCCGAAAATGCTCCGGGGACAGCAGGGATTGATGGGCATCCGGTCAGGCTTGTGCGCTACGCATCTCAAGCCTCTATTTATAGGTTTACTACAGAAAAATAAAGCGGAACGCACTCTTGACCCTATGGGGAAGAGGATGAAAAAACGAAAGGCGTTGGAGGGAAGCTTAGGGTTATTTGTGGGAACTTAGAAATTTTGGGACACTTCATGGTGATTTGATCTGCATTGACGCAAAAATACATACCAGCAAATTTCTATGGCGCGTAAATGACAAACTTCTAAAATGTAATGGTACTTTATTCACGATTTGCACAAGTACAAGGTACATTGGAATGGAAAGTACAGGTACATTAGAATCCTTTAGTTATTGGATAACCCATCTTGCCCTCCTTTAAGGAAAACATTTTTCAAGGAGTTAAGGACCTTATTGAAGGGCCCAATGGAGATGTCGATTTTATTGAGGACAAGAGTCAAACTTGTAACTTTCTGATAACAGGCCTTACCCGTTGAGCTTCCCGGCTCGATAACGAAATTGACGGCGGCCTGTCTGAAAGGCATGACGTTCTACTTAATGTACTAGGGCTCCATAAATAATAATAGGAGGTCAGGACCTGGAGCAGCCAGTGTGCTAAACTGTGACAGTTACCATTTGTAATTTAGGAAAAAAAACATCTGTGCATGCATAAATGGCATGAAAAGTCAAACGAAATGTTTCCCTTCTGGCAGATAGCTAGAGGCTAAGAGGAGTTTAAGGATGCAGAAGGATGTATGGACCTCCTCTATCCCTCTAAGGCCAGAGTTGATCTGAAATGATTGAAAGCAGTTTTAAGGAGTTCTTCCGTAGGGTAATGGTAGATTTGATGTATCGGACAAGACTGGGTTTGGGTCAGAATATCAAAAAAAAAAGTTAATTTCCCTGCCTTGTGCTTTTCTACAGAGTAAATGGCTTGCTACCATGTGCAGGTAATGTTTAGCATGTAAAAAAGATGAGACTGGAAGGTCTGGATCCTTGTAGGATCAAGGTCACAATTATTCAATGCTGGATGAGAAACAGTCAAAGAGAATAAGTAATGCTTTTCTAGTCAGTGTGAAACTCCACCTACCTGTCAGAATTCATTTGACCCTGTTTGATCACAGCCTGCAAGAACCATGAGTAGCCCTTGTTTTAGAGTAGCATCCATCCTGAGAGAAGAAAAACATCACTTACTGTCAGATGCAGGGGATAGGGTGCGTGCTGTGCCGCTATAGGAAGTGACATCAGCCAGAGTCGTCTTGACGGTGCCTGTGTCAAAGTTGCATCCTTTGCTGTCAGGGACAACTTGGCGGACTGGTCTTTTGGAGTTTGGAGACTGGGCCTGGTTCTGTGAGCTGGTCAGCAGCGGGGGGCCAGCAGTCCAGACGCCCGAACGATGGACTCCCGGTGACGTGTTGGGGCGTGAGAACGCCTCTTTCCCCCCCGCCTCCCAGAAAAACAGGATGCAGTGTGGCACTGCCCACTAAGCTGTCGCAGCCTGACTTTACGCCTGGGTGTGTAGTTAGTGTGAAGGTGAATTTCTGCTGTTCAGGGACAGGGAGGGACATCATTTCGGCGTGACTCGCTTCCACCTGCTGGTGAAGAACCTCTGTTCTTTCTCAGAAGCATGTCCATGTGTCTTATATTCAGTTCAGGTGGAAGGTAGGCAGGGGGTTGATGTAATTTAGGAATCATTTTAAAAATCTTTCTGCTCCCTCTAGAAGGATTTGTTCTGATAGTTACTGGCACAGCCAGCAGCGTCGCATCTACCGAGACCCGAGATCGGATTGGTGGGGGTTTAAAGTCCCATAAAAGCCTCCTGCTTGATGTTGCTCTGAACAAAGTACTTGACCTGAACTGCTTTGGAAAAAGTTCAACTTTTTAAACATTTTCTGCTAAGTAATTAAATGATAAAGCACCGGAGGCTACTTGTGTAATAAAGCTAGTTGCTCAAACTATACAAAAGCAATTAAGAGTTTGCTGTAAGTGGCATTAGCTTGTGGCATCTTCCTTTGTCCTTATCTTGATATGTAGCCCCTCCCCCTGACTCAGAGACCCTCCCCTTTTCATGCAGCAAATGGCTCCTCCCTCTTCTTGTTGTGGCCCCACCCCTTACATTTATAACTTGGTGTGACTTCACCTTCCAATCTCTAATCTCTTCTGTTGATTCCCACAGCCTAGAGCAGGACCTGGACCAGGAGCTAGACCCTGATGGCGCCTTCCAAAGGGAGGGCTTCGGTCGGCAGAGTATGTCAGAGAAGCGGACAAAACAGTATGGAGACGCCACCCAGATGGAGGTTATTAAGGCACGCAAGTCCAAGAGCATGGATCTAGGTAACTCTGGTGCTGCCTGCCTCTAATCTCCTCCCTGCTTCCTTGTCGGTCACTTCCTGGCCTGCCTCTAATCTCCTCCCTGCTTCCTTGTCGGTCACTTCCTGGCCTTTAGGTAGTGTCTGCACTGCACGGAGTCATTGAGGATGAACATTTTTGAGGGCATGACATTAATAGGCAAACATAGCCTGACCCTGCTGGCATGGAGGACATCCCACAGATGATGCTGGCATTGATGTCAGAAGACTCCTGGTTTTCTTAAAACAGTAAAACAAGATGACATTCAGGCTGACTTTGGTAAAAGCCTGGCAATCCATACACTCAATGGTAATACTTACTGCATGGTTTATGTATGTCACATGGCACATCACATAATCTTCAAAAACAAGTTGAAGGATGCACGTTGCTAGGCATGGCTATCAAAGGAGCAGTAGGTGCTGTAAGTCGTAAGCCAGGGGCACTTAAATGTCGGACTCCTGACAAAAACAATTTCATCCCCCCCTCCCCCCGCCACCCTTGCTTAGCAATTTTTTTCATTGTGAGCAACCCCCCACCCACCAAGAAAAATTTTATCTGGGGCAGTGGACCTTGGCTTTGTGTTGTTGTTGGAATTTGGACGTCGGGGGAAAAATACTTGAGTGCCCCTGCCATAAGCAATGGGAAGAGTCCTTGAAGATTGTACATGATCTTACTTGCCTCAGTGAATATCGAAGTGGGTAAGGTCTAGAATGAAGAAATGGTGTCTGGCCCCCAGGGTAAAGTTGTGTACAAGTTTGTGGGATACGCTTGTTGACTAAACATTAGCAGATAAATCACTTGCATAATTGCAGCCTATACTAATAGGTCTGGCCTTTTAATGAGACCCTCATCTGTGGATATAATTTCGGAATCTTGTTCGGGTTTTTTTTCCAGTACCTTTCATCTTGAACCTTTTCATCAAAACCTCTTCTTTTCCAGAGTGTGAACCTTTCAGTCGTGTCTCCTGGTCTTTCTGAAGCTGAATTGGCAACTGTAATTCGTGAATTTGAAACTTATAATCATGAAATTATGCCTAACTGCCGTCGAAGTATGGGTTTATCCTACAGAGGAGGGGATTAAGACTAAGTCAGAAATCAGTGTGAAAATCTAGCTTCGTGCCATAGCAGAGTATGTCGCAGGGTAACTTTCCTGATTCTGGCTGTGCTGAAACTGCGCCTTGTTTAATGTCCCCTAATGTTTCCTAGTTGACTTTGGCTCCCCCTTTTTCTTTGTGTATAATTTGCATGTGTTCTGATTAGTGGTGCGAAGGGGTGGAAAATGTCCGGGATATTTCTTCAGACTTTCCAGAGACTTTCCATGGGAAGCTGGGTTGCAAAGGGGCAGAACTTTCCGTGGGAAGTTATTAAAATATTGAACTCTCTGGATCTCCACACAAGCTGTTAGATGTGGCAAAGAAAACAAACTATGAATAATACAACAAAGAATATGACTTATTAGCAGTGAATTTTGATGCGGACGCTTATTTTGGGGTGTTTTTAAAGACACATGGTTACACTAATGTCAGTATTAGTACTGTCAAGATGTAACATTAAAATACTACATTAAAATTTTGTCGTTTGGCAAGTTTTCAGTCTATCCCCATTAATTCCCATATATTCCCGGTAATTCCCATGGAAAGTTTCCAACTTTGAAAATTCCCAGAATTTTGCAACTGTAGCTCTGATTTGCATGTCAAGCACCAGGGGGGCGGCGCCATTAACCAAATCCTACTGTCCATACTCTTAACAGTAACTGGCACCATTAACCTCACTGCTCGCCCAGAAGTGGTGGAAGGTAAGGAGTTCCCAAAGATAAATGTGCTTGGATCCCCCTGGCTCCCCTGTCCCTCCCTGGCCTCATCTGCTGACATCACTCCATCCTCATAAATACTGACAACCTCGGTCACCCTACCATCAGAGATCGCTCCTAGTGTTTCTCCAGCCAGTTCTGTGCTTATCCATCAGAAACGCTGGGTTACGTGCCCATATTTCCCTGCGAGCAAAGATCGTCTCGGCGTGATGGGAGAGTTCCACACACATATGCATCTGTATATTCGCACATGTACACACATACTGTATATATCTTATATATATCTGGTTTTTGCAACAGATATTGAACATGGTGAAAATGGTGGCTTCTTACTCTAAATGGGGTGTGTAGCACTGAGCTTCACATCTCCTGGGTTCGAATCCCACCCATGCTGTGTATATGCCCCTATTTCCTTTGGGATCCTCCGCTTTCCTATTGTAGTCCAAAGACACGCAGTTGGATTTGTGATTGAGAATGTGCAGCTCTGTGCCCTCTGATGGACTGTCATCCCATCCAGGGTGTAACCCTGCCTGATGTTGCCAGAGATAGGGTCCAGGCCCATGACTCTAACCGAGCTAAGCAGCTGGAAGATGGATGGATGGATGGTTATCCCAAAT
Source organism: Mormyrus iriodes (assembly GCA_011763525.2). Taxonomy (NCBI): domain Eukaryota; kingdom Metazoa; phylum Chordata; class Actinopteri; order Osteoglossiformes; family Mormyridae; genus Mormyrus; species Mormyrus iriodes. The sequence continues at coordinate 10,831,646 of JAAGVU020000078.1, read as the reverse complement.
GGGGTGGAAAATCAGTTTGCTGTTAAGCCTGAATGCAATGTGTCACAGTACTCTCTGAAGTGGGAGGTGTCCTTGACCGTCTCCAACCCATCTTGCCCCCAGAATGCATTTCTCACCATGCTAATTTTTACCTTTATTTAGTGGATTCTCATACTGAAACAGACTCAAATGTCCACACCCCCTGGCCCACCCAGAAACCTCAGTAGCATCAGTATGCACCCCTTTGCTGTTAGGTCTGGGCAATTCTTCCCAAAACCGAGTAAATCCCTCTTTAAACAGCACCTGGAGCAGACTCCTGCCATCTGTTTTGAATCACCATAGCCTTTTATAAAGAACATGATCCTAAAGTTATTCCGGAACAGTATTCATGGTAAATTCTGCAGTGGAAGCTCAAACCAGCCCCCACCCGACAGCGGGTAGGCGGGACAGTTCCCATCAGCGGCTGCATCCCCGGGCGGTGCCCATAGAGCGGCTGGAAGGAGTATAGATAACAGCCTGTTTCATGTGCGTGTGCCTTTAAACACGGCGCTTGCTGATTGGAGCTCCGGAAGGTCTGGGGCACCCTGATAGGTTGCTGACCAGCATCCGCCTCCCCTCTGGCTGCGTTCCTTCACGCTCCACAAAAACCTTAATCTCCTTTATTTATACTTATGCTTCAGCAAGCGTTAGACTCGCAGGGTCTGCATCCGTCTCGTCATTGTATCTTTCTCTCTTTTTCCCCCATTTCAGCCACCCACGAGTCACATGACGCCACTTCCGTGCCAAGAATCCCCCTGATTGGCCCGTTTCTCGCAGCACGCTGCCGATGTAGCTGCTCAGAGAGCCGAACCTGGGATTTGATTTCCACACGATCTGTTGAAACGAATCATTTTTTAGAAAATATACCTCCCCCAGCAATGTGCCGCAGTATAAGTGACACAAAATTTATGCTTCATCTTTGTATCATGACCTGAAATTCACATTTTCCTGCATAAATTTACTTTAACTTTAACCCAAAGTGACGAAAGTGAGACCGCCAGTCCCTGAAGAAGTTTGGGTTAAGGGCCTTAGCTCAGGGGCCCAATGGTGACATTACTCTTCTGGCCATGGAATTTGAACCTACCTGGCATGGAACAAACAAACAAATACTCACTGACGACTTAGTTATGGTTCCCCGGCTGCCGTACTAAATCTCCCTCCCCGTTTGGCCTTTTTTCGAGGGGTGATGCTAATCTGCTAGTGACCTCTGCCAAAACATGCCTTATGCAGATCTTAACTGCAGTTTTTGCTGAATCGTCGCCCTCCCCCTCAAATGCGGATTAGTTTCTTCTGCCCGTCATCTGCTAGTAGCCCAAGCTTAGATCTTCTTAAGACCATTGAAGTGAGGCTTAGAGCTTGTTAGTGGCAAATGAGGGGCTTGATCTTGGGTAGAGCCCATGGTGTCATGGATTTCTTATGTGGCATTGCTGTGGGGTTTGGGGGGGGGTATAAATGGATGTCCTTCCCCCTCTACTGTCTCCCACATACAAATGTTTGGCTTAAACAAAACAAAACAAAAAAAAAAACTATCCATTGCCCTCTTTCCTTTCTCCCTCTGCATCCAAATGATGTCATTTCCTCTTGAAACAGAGCAGTCCACCATTACATACATTCCCCCATTGAGAGGCTGCCTGGCCTTGGTTGGCTTTCCTCTCAGACCCACCACAGGAGTGCTTTCTCTCTCTCCTCGCCATTCGTCCCCTCTGTCTATCTCATCTCTTTCAAGCGGCCCGTTCTTCAGAGCAGCCTGCATTTTTCTGTGCCTACTGGGAAGAAGGGAGAGTTCCCAGTTCCTGAAGACCCCCTCACCCCCTCGCCATGTTGTTGTCAAGATGCATTGAAATTCAGAACCAGTTACTGAAAGTGCTTGATTAAAGGCAGTAGCGGTTGTTTAATGCTTGGAAATGATTTTTGTCTCTGTGAAAATGAGTTTTTTTATTATTATTATTATTATTATTATTTTTAAGAAAATGTTGTTATTGTATCCACCTCACCTCATTACCCAGGATGTCAAAACTCATTATCTTCCATTTTTCACTCTTTTTTTTATTTTAAATAAAAAAGGGTCTTCGACACCAGACGTGGGACCTTCCCTAGGCCTCAAAAAGTCCAGCTCTTTGGAAAGTTTACAGACTGCTGTCGCCGAGGCAACCCTGAATGGGGACCTCCCCTTCCACCGGCCACGCCCACGGATAATAAGGGGGCGTGGCTGTAACGAGAGCTTCCGGGCTGCCATCGACAAGTCCTACGATAAGATGCCCCCTGAAGAGGACGACGAGGGTATGGAGACTTGTGAGTTTTCCATAGTCGTCGCGCCCTCCCAAAGCCCACATGCACAAAGGTCTTATTTTTTTAACCACAGAACAAAGAAAGAGCCCAGAATGTGATATTCCATTGCAAAATGCTAGTGGGCCTGCTGCAGCTGCCTAGGAGTGTGTGCCGAAAGTAACTCCGCCCGTATGGTTGGTCCCTGTTTCTTTGAGAGAAATGATTAGTTGGAGTGCACTGTTCTCAAAAGCTCTGCCTACAAAGCGGATGGGTAGCCAAGGTCACCGTACGTGTTGGGGCTGATTTGCTCAGCACTCTGAACATGGGGTATAAATTCAAATCGAAGCAGATTTTTTGAACAAAAATAAATCCCCTTTGTCTTTATACGCAGTGTGATAAACACCGATTTACTTCCCCCTTTATGATTTGAATAAGAAAATGATGCTGCTCTCGTCTTTAAAGTTAACATTTGGTACTCGGATATTGTATGCAAATAGATCTCTGTTTTGTTTTTGTTCCCTGAGACCTGCTTTATTACCCCGAGGCCATTTTCCCAGCATTAAGATTAAGAAACAGAGTCCCGTGACTTTATCTGAGCGGAGTGGGATTTGCCGGCTAATTGCGGCGCGTGTTTTGACAGGGGTGCTATCGGCTTTGTCTGTCGTAACGCACAGTTGTTTTTTAATTCCCACTCAGCCTTCCTAATTCTACTTATGGGTCCGCCACAGCCAGCTAGCGAAGGGGGTCGATATACCACAGCGGCCAGCTTTTTCCTCGATGCGGTCTGGACCTTTTGCCTGGCAGTGACGAGTGCGACTCGCGTTAGCACGCCTCCAGGGTCCCTGGGAGGGCCGCCGCCGCACTCTCCGCCACGTTATCTTTCTGCGAGACGAACGCCGCGGCCTTATCTCCACAGGCTTTTAATTCGCCCGCACAAACGCCGCAGCTATGCGATAAACACTTTTCAAAATGACTGATAACGACGGCTTCACGTCATATCCTTTTGCCAGCCAGAAATAGTCACCGTTAAATTGCGTAACCCGAAGGGTCTTGCCTCATAAGCCAACTTTATGGTTGGTTCTTGGTGAGATTTTCTTCCAGCCCCTCCCATTTTAGCCGTAAGCTGCCTGATGTGGGCCTGCCTGTCGTCCTGTGTGCCAGGAATTCCCAGGTCTCAACGAGGCTTTATTATGAACTGTCTAGACTCGGAGCTGAGCTGTGAAGGGCCAGTCAGTGGTGTTTCTCTTCCTCAAGACTCATTCGCATGGTCATGTTCACTCTTATTGGGTGCCGACTTATTTGAAAGTACACTTGAGTGGCGTGAGCCTGTTTAAATTCAGCACGTCCATCGCTAGAACACAGTTCTTTTTTGTTTTTTTTACCCCCTTCCTTTTCCTGTGATTACTCAGGGTCAGTCTGGGACATAAGGCAGCCCTTAAGAGGTTTCCACAAGCAGTTCTCACTATAGTTATTCCTCCCCCGGCTCCTAGCAAAATGTCAGTTTCTTTCTCTCAACCCTTATCTGTGGAAGATAAGCATCTTCTGGGTGAGCTTTGGTATCCACCTCTCATAGATGCAAAGAAAATAGCTGGAAGAAGCAGCAGGCGCACGTTTCCTGCACATCTCAAAGACGGCGCGGTTGTGATTGTGGTGTGCTTTTCATATGCGAGTTCCTTGAGGAACATTTCCATACAGGATATTACGTGAATAGAGACTTGGGGAAAGATCTACGGATTATGGAAGTTATGAGTCTATAAAATGATAAAACCTATTTAAGCATCTTTAGCCTCTTCTGCACCATAAATTATAATGATTAATAAAAGATCCACAGTCTGCTAAACAAACAAATCTATGCATAAGGCGTCTGCCTCCTAATAGCTACCTTTTGTCACTGAAAGTGTCAGACCAAAAGTGTTTTATTGACATAGCCGCTGCCAAGACAGTGTTGTTAAAACATGAATTAGGCTAACTGCACCCTCAAAGATTTGAGTTTCTGCTCGTTCCATTCCACGGATCAATGGAAATCAATTGAAAGTAGGGCTGTTGAAACATTTTGCCTGATTGCCTGTGAATTGGGTTGGGGGCAATCAATTAAAAACAGCAGGGCTCCCTTTGACTTTTATTAGAAAGTTCTGTGAGTGGAATCTTTTAGTTTTGTGTTTGATGTGTGAAAACAAGAGTTAAGACATTCGAGTGGCAACCGTGAGATGGAGATACAACAGGGGCCAGTAAGGAGGTCAGCCAGAAAGTCTCTACCAATGCTGTTTAACCATCAAATGCAGAGGTGGAAAGTTCACCACAGTTGACCACCAACTGGTTGGTTGAAACAAAATCTTGGACTGGATTTATGCTTTCTGGACCTGAACTGCCCACCTCTGATCAAATGTACTCGGAAATCTGATGAATGTATTAAACACGGTTTTTACTAAATGCATCTCTGAAGAACCTTCAAATATATGTTGTCGTCAAATGCAGCAATTGATGAAATGTTTCTGATTGGACAAATGCTGCAATCGATTTTATCAGTTGTCAGATGCGCTAGATGCTGAAATTCAGGCCAGATGTAATTCTGCACGCAGCACGTCAGCCGGCCTCAAAGCCCTGACAGCCCCCGTATCTCTCCTGACAATCTCTGCTCTCTCCCCTCACCATCTATTATTCCTTCTGGCGGTTCTGTTTCCCCATCCGCCTAACAAAGCCCCGATCTGCCCCCCCCCCAGTGGAGGATGACACAGAGGAGAGCTCCCGCTCGGGCCGAGAATCCGTGTCCACTTTGGCTGAGCTCACCCCACCGCCCGGGGTGGCGGCCCCCACGGAGAGGCAGGTCAACGGCAGCCAACGGATCAAGGAGGACAGGAAGAAGGAGAAGGGAGCCAAGGAGAAGAAGAAGGCGGAGAAGAGCAAGACGAAGATGGGCGTGCTGAAGGGCCTCGGCGACATGTTCAGGTGAGGCCCGGCCCTTGACGTGGTCCCGGTGTTTGTAACACGCCTGCTCGGCTTGTGTCTGACACGCTTCTCTCTCATCCAAACCACATGGCTGACAAGTTGAATTTCCATTCACGCAATCCGTCAACCCATCCAAGGGTGAAGAGATGAGCGACATCTCTTCCCGTTATTTATTTACTATACCACCTGCTACCTGCTAATGCACAGTGCCTGGTATGTGCTATACTACCGTCTGAAACATGCCGAATGAGGTGCTTTAACCCCCCCCCACCCCCCCATAGTATTAATATTAATGAGTCACCTTGATCCTGAACTTTGGCAGCTTCAGGGTGAAGATCTTGACACCTCTATGCTTAAAAGCTTATTATTTTTAATAAGTCGGACATATGTGTCGTCGTGTACACTTTATTAATATTCCTCGCACACTGTCCCCAACAAAATGCATTAAGCTTATTTAAGCATATTTAAAAACGAGTGACACGTACAAACAACTGTGCTGTTAGGCAATAAGGAAGGTGCTCCCCAAGCCAGATTACAGCCGCGTCGACAGCTGTTCCGCACACAGAGCCAGCTCCAAGGGGGCGCCACTGAGACTGCAGTTGGCAGGCCGGCAGAGCTGGCAGAACACGTTGCGTGGAAATGTACTGATGGTGCTCGCAAAGTGCCAAATTGGTTTTTGGGTTGGGCGGTGGGGGCAATGGGCCGGAAGCTTCGCGTTACTGCGAGATGCCATCCAGGCAGGATGACAATGGGGGTGGGGGCTTTCTCTGCAGCCTGTAGTGGAGGAACGAAAACAAAAGGATGATGTAGGCATTAGCACAACGAGAAGCCCCGTAAACCTAGACATGTGTCTGAAAGAGATGCAGTGTATTGTGGGGTCATGTACTAGGGTTTGGGCTTTCGGGGGCAAGGAAACGAATAGAAGTCACTGTTACATGAAAATGGGCAGTGATACGTCACAGGTGAAGTGAGGGAATGTGCTTGATTGGTCCACAAGAACATTAACCCCGCCCACATTAAAGTGATAGTGATTTTCTTTATGCCCCTTCTCTCATAGAGGCCGCGTGTGGCTCGGTGGGTTAGGAGTCTGTCCGGAAGGTCATCGGTTCAAATCCCGGGGGCAGCAGATTGATATGTGTGACTGTCATAGGAGAGCAAGATGGGATATGTACTTACGCTGGGGGATGGGATATGTGCTTACGCTGAGGGGGATGGGATATGTGCTTACGCTGAGGGGGATGGGATATGTACTTACGCTGAGGGGGATGGGATATGTACTTACGCGGGGGTGGATGGGATATGTGCTTACGCTGGGGGGGATGGGATATGTACTTACGCTGCGGGGGATGGGATATGTACTTACGCTGAGGGGGATGGGATATGTACTTACGCTGCATTTTTTATGCGAATGGCAAAGGATCGTTACATAGTTTCTTCGTCTGTCTACTTTTTTTGTTTTCTTCTTGTCTTTCCTGCATCATGTTGTGTCCACTGTCTAAAACTGGCTTGTGGGACCTCCCTGGGAAGGGGGGGATGCCTAGTATTAGGCCAATTAAACACAAGCTGCAATTAATCATTTTGATTAGTGGTTGGAAAGGTGTGCGTGCTGTACCCTCCATTCTGAAAAATTCAGCCGAAACGATTCATTGTAAAATGGCAGTCACTCTCATATGCCAGTTTATACATGGTAAAAACCACTGAAGATGTCATGTGATGAAATCGCCTTTGAGTACTGGTGTTATCTCCCCTGGCTGCTCTGTAATTTAGCCTAACAGGCCCTGGGGACAGGCAGGGGAGAGAGCTGACAGCGAGACTCACAGCCAGGTGGTGCTCTGGTATCCCGGTGTGTTCAAATCTCAGATAACTGACAGGTATAATTACTGCTAATTACCAAGCCAATCGCGTCTTCTAGAAAAAGGGCACGGCAGCCGAAGATCTGCAGCTCCAGGGCCGGGCTGTCTCTGTCAGGCACGGAGGCGATAAACACCAGGCTGATGGACAGCTCTCTTTGTTCTCCTGGATTTATCAGGGCCTGGACTGGGGGGGTGGGGAGTCCTAAGTGAAAGGGGGAGCTTCTGCTCCCTGGAGCCCTCAGCTTGAAGTTCTCTGTACTGGCGGTGTGTGAGGTTGTGTGAGGTTGTGTGTGTGTGTGTGTGTGTCTGTGTGTGTCTGTGTGTGTCTGTGTGTGCGTTCGCGCACGTGTGTAAGGGCATGTGTGTGCCTGCCTGCCTGCCTGCCTGCCTGCCTGCCTGCGTGCGTGCGTATTTGTGCATACCTGAGGCGTGGGCCGGGCAGGAGATGGAGCTGAAAGGACCGAAAAGGGCAAATACGAGCTTATTTCACAGCCGGGGAAATCGAGTGCGAGTGTGTGCTGTCGCCAGGCACCTTTATAGGTCACACTTTCAAATAGGGGCCAGCGGGGGGCGACGGAGTGATGAACTGAAGCTGTCAAATTGAAAAGATGAAGATGCGCAGTGTAGCAGGTACTCCTGAAGAAGCAAGTAGAATCTGAACGCACATATACAAAAAAAGCCAAAGCGTGCGGTGCATATTATATTTCACAGGTTGTGTATTGTGCAGTGCTGTAATATACTTTATTATTGTAAGACACAATGGAGGCAGTCAGGTGAAAGGTGCACAGTGCACAAGTCATTGGAATGAATTCAAGGCACAAGATGCAGCAAAAAATATCTTGAAGGTATAATATCCTGCTGTTCAGCGAGATTCTCGCTGCACTGGGATAAATGAGCAGTGTACCTTGGTGGGGGAGAATAAGGAGGTGGTGCAGGGAGGGGAGGCACCTTAGAATGGGAGAGACTAGGCTGGTGGAGTGGGGGGAGACACTATAAAATGGGATGGACCAGGAGAGAGGGGAGATGCCTTAAAATGGGAGAAACAAGGGTAGTGCAGAGAGGGGAGATGCCTTAAAATGGGAGAAACAAGGGTGGTGCAGAGAGGGGAGACGCCTTAAAATGGGAGAAACAAGGGTGCTGCCAAGAGGGGAGACGCCTTAAAATGGGAAAAACAAGGGTGGTGCAGAGAGAGGACATACCAAAAAATGTAAGAAACAGGGGTGCTGCCGAGAGAGGAGACGCCTTAAAATGGGAGAAACAAGGGAGGTGTAGAGAGAGGAGACGCCTTAAAATGGGAGAAACGAGGGTGGTGCAGAGAGGGGCGACGCCTTAAAATGGGAGAAACAAGGATGCTGTCAAGAGGGGAGACGCATTAAAATGGGAGAAACAAGGATGCTGTCAAGAGGGGAGACGCCTTAAAATGGGAGAAACAGGGGTGGTGCAGAGGCAGGAGACGCCTTAAAATGGGAGAAACAAGGGTGGTGCAGAGACGGGAGACGCCTTAAAATGGGAGAAACAAGGGTGGTGCAGAGACGGGAGACGCCTTGAAATGGGAGAAACAAGGGAGGTGCAGAGAGAGGAGATGCCTTAAAATGGGAGAAACAAGGGTGGTGCAGAGAGAGGAGATGCCTTAAAATGGGAGAAACAGGGGTGGTGCAGAGGCAGGAGACGCCTTAAAATGGGAGAAACAAGGGTGGTGCAGAGACGGGAGACGCCTTAAAATGGGAGAAACAAGGGTGGT
>JAAGVU020000078.1:10802391-10816152 GCA_011763525.2 Mormyrus iriodes | reverse complement strand
GTGTGTCAGGTGTGTTTCTGTTTGCCTCCGTTCCACATGCCCCGGCCTGCACCATCTGCATTGCAAATGAGGTCCGCTTTCGACACGCTCGCACACTCGAGTGCTCTCTCCCTCTTCCTGATGAGGATGATAAGCCAACCCAGAAGTGTGCCGACTGTCTGGGATGTGCGGCACCATTTCCCATTTTAGTAATTAGCACGGCGCGGTCGCTGAGGGTGCAGCGGCAGGGGGAGTGAGGGAGTGAGGGTCTAGGCTTACGGCCAGACGGCTAGGATTCCTTTAGGCGTTGTACCCCAGAGCTTTCAATTATCTTGATTGACTTTGGTAAAATACCTATATGTAAATTTGGGATCAAGTGCAAGACCATAACCTGCATTACTAACTAAAAGGGGTTATTGGTACAAATAGCTAGACCATTAAAAATATACTCAGGCGCATTGCTTCAGTGAGCACATGACAATTAGCACTGAGTGCTAATATGCTTGGTCATGTGATTTGGGTCAGAGTTCAGTTAACATCAGTTTTGCAGATTCCTGGTGTACCTTCTTGAAGCTTGAGGTATCTGGATCGTTAGGGAAGCGTGTTAAATCTTTCTCACAACAGTATGCACAAATCCTGCTCACGTGACCCTGGCCATCACCAGCCCCGCCTGCCACTGCTGTAGCCACAGACCTGTATAGCTGTAAGCGGCTGCCTTTTGGCCTATGGAAGGCACCACATTTTGTCTGGCTGTAACTGCAGGCTTGCGACAACCAGGGGGCAGTGATGCTATCTCTCATTTATTTATAAGATGTCATACTTTTCTGGTCCTCAGCGAGAGCCGTACCCCAAACCCCGAAATTGCTGGCACCCTGCAAAATTAAATTGGCAGCCTGGCATTATTGGTGTTAATAAGAGAGTCTCATGTCACCATGATGAGCCATCCTGGGACAGAGACACGGTCCAATTAGCAGGCCTTGCTATCACATGTGCTGCAAATCTCTCCAGGTTCAGGCTTTTTTTTTTTAAAAAATTTAATTTTTTCATAAGGCAGTGAGGACGTGTCAGCTACCTCTGCAGGCCTAAATTGGGTAAATTTACACACCAGAGCAGGAGAAACGCACACAAACACAATACAAGCTGTTCATATTTAAAACAAAAAAAAAAGATCTTTGTTTTTAGATATGGGTTGGTTTGTTGAGTCAGGAGTCTAGGCTGTTGTTTCATATAAAGAGGTCATCCAAATTATGGGGGGCCCTGCTTGTTCACATGACACTGTCCTGTGTTGTGCAACGTTTGTGCAAGAAATCTGCAGGAGTCAGCAGCTGTCAGATAACAGAAAGAAACTGAAACACTCAGCCTGTTTAGAGCTGCGGATCTGACACTGTAAACAGGCCTGACGGCGCTGATCTACATGAGTGGAAATGGAGAACGTTGTTATTTGAAAATAAACAGATCCCCCTGTCAAAGTGTCTCTTAGCTGGTCACATGACCCAGGGCCCCCTTGCAACGCTCTGCTAAGAAGGTCCTTGTGAAAGTACCCTCAGGGCTGAAGGAAATGCCTTTTGCCCTGTCCTTAGAGCCAGGAGATAAAAAGAAGCTCTAGAGTCGTGAATTGTCGTGTTCTTTTCGGTCCAGTGTCTATTAATCCGGGCTGTTTTATGCTTGCTGCTCAGAATTTCCTGACCTCAAAATGACCTTTTGTAGCTGGAACAGGATGGCAGTGAGTAGCTTGCAGGTATTAGCACCCACCCCCATTGTGAAGTCATGTAGAGAAGGCCGGTCTTACCAGGACCCCCGACAGTCCATACAGTGACATCCACTATCCTCGATAGACAGTTACCCATTGGAGTTACTCTTCCCTTTGCCTACCAGCGAAAAGAGGTCAGGAGCAGTGACCATTACAGCTGTAAGGATGCTCTCTCTAGACTCGGCTTGCCTAAGGCCTTGGAAGTTCATCTTGTAATGATGTCATGTTAACCGTGGCCAATGGGCGGTGAGGGGGAGACGAAAAGCCAACCGGTCGAAGGCGAGGTTCCGATGCCCTGCAGTGAGGGAATTCTGAGCTCCCCAGGGACACAGACTCCACAGAGAACACGAGGATTCATCTCAGCCTGTTTCTTCTCATTTGCTTTGTCGTCCATCACAATGAACGTCAAATGGGCAGCATGGTGCCTTCACTTTGGGGCAGTTGTAGATGATTTACAATTTTTTTTTGTAAATTTAAATGAGAGGCTTTCAGCTTCATACTCAGAATAGAACACATACAGGCGCATGTGAAAATGCAGAGTGCCTGACTGGGAAAGAATGATTTTGATCAATTAGCTCACCACCTTCATCTCTTATTTATAGACATGAGATTTGTATTCCATCAAATTCATTCAAAATCTTATTATAATATAAACAAGTATATAACAGGAGAAATTATGGTTGAGCTCTTGGATGAATTACAGCTGAACCGTGAATATGATCTGTCTGTCTGTGTGTGTGTGTGGTTATCTTGTCAATACACTCAGGCATTCTATGGGAGAGCTGGAAATGATGTCATTGCTTCTAGAAGCACTGATAGAGGGGGCCTCAGCAAGAAAGTCGGCGCTGGTCTGTGCACCCCTGCATCCTGTGTTTTCTGACTGTCCAACTTGTAGCATGAAAATCTGAACTTGCCGTGGGGCAACAGGCCATGAGCTTGGACTGGGGAGTCCAGGGCCGATGGGAAACACCCAAATGAGTCACCTTTCTGTGTGAGGACTCCAGAACTTGGTACTGTTGGTCCTGTTGTGCAAACGGGCCTGTGACCTTCAGGCAGGGACTTACCTACACATCAATATGGCACTGCTCCCTTTTTAATAATAACTCAAGGAGACGAAATGATATAACAGGTGTATTTCGGTCTAGCGTTTCTTTAGATTGTTTTAATGTGCCATAGACTGCCTCGGATAGGTTCCAGGGGCCCCTCGACCCCATACTAGATTTGTGATTGGTTTGTTGAACAAGTGAAGTGACCTGATTCGCCTCGCTAAAGGGCTTTTGCATGTTGGATGGCTGATATTGTTTTGAGTCTTGTTGTAGGGCTGCCCACCTATCTATAAGTTGGAAGTAAGTCCTGTACTGTTCTTCCTGAGGTCAATACCTTGTTTGAAGGTCTGGCTTAAGACCAACACAAGGATGCATGATGGCCCTTAGCAGGAGGGGGCAGTTTACCTTAGCTAATAGGCTAAATAAGGTGGTTTGGCTTGTTAATGATGATTAGGGTCGCCATCTTCATCACTTGAGTTTAAGTTGCTGCAGAATCCAGTCCGGACTGTGGATTTTATCTGTCTTTGTGTGACGTTTTGATTGAACACAGACTATTCAGGCACCGGTTCTTGCCTTGTTGTTCAGAATTCAAGCGAAAACCAGGGAGATCCGGGAGAAGCAAGCCCAGGAGAGAGACTACAGTGAGATCCTGGATGCCGGCCGAGCGTTCGGGTCCGAGGAGGAGCACGGAGCGAGTGTGAGCCTCGGTACCTTGGAGCGCTCGCCGGAGGCCGGCCAGCGGCTGCTTCAGACCCCAAAGGAGGACCTGCAGCCACTGGAGGCGCTATACACACACGTTGCTCTGTCACGCAATGGTCGACCTCCCTCTACCGACAGGTACAGCGTACAGCTTTGTACTTTTGTTTATAAAGGCTGCTTGAGTGAAACATATTCAGTGTTACAGAAGAAGCTTCCCATGTGATTTGAGCCAGCCGGTTGGTCCAGAACTCTTATTCTCACAGGATGTGATGATATTCTCTGTTGCTGTGTTTGTGGCTGCAGGCATAGGGTTTGCCACAAGGTTAAAAAAAAAAAGTCTGTATATATAGCAGTCATATTTTTGTGTCAGACAAGCAGTGTAACCAAGTTGTATCTCCTGCCTTTGCTGTAGTACAATCTGTCACATCGTGTTGAGTGAGTTACAAACAAACAAGTCTATGGGTTCTGGCATGTGTGTGAAGAACGGCATTTGGGCCGCGTTCCATAATAGGTTCCATGATCCACAACACATCTTCATTAATTTGCAACATGGCCATCGTCCTGGTCGTTTTCGGTATTTTTAGGTTTTTGGGTAAAAACGTCGCATTCCTGCCCCACCCTGTGCGCTTGGCTATAGGATGTCTACATTGAACCGAGACACAGTGACCCCGCCCCCTTCCTGAACTCTCTGAGAAGTCTGCATTGGTGAGCGGGAGAGATGATGTGCAGATGTGGTCGCCCCTCGCAGACGGGCAAAGTCATATGTGCCTCTTTTCCCTTTTTTCTTATGCTCTCCTTTGTTTCTTTGCATCGCTTTTCTCATTCCTTGATGCCATCTTTCTATCTTTCTGAATAATACTTTGTTTTCATGCCTCATATTAATGGGGAGGGGCTGTTGGAAAGGCGATTAGTCATAACCGGATTCGACTGCACGCTTTTTGGTTTTTTTTTGAGACGCTCCGTGGTGGGGCCACCTGTCCATCATGGCTGTCTGTGGGGGTGGCGTGTCGCCGCGCTGCCCATCTGTGTCATTACGGAACCGCTGTCGCTAATGAGCTAGGGGCCGGGGGGGTGGCACTGATGATCCGTCAAGGTCACCTGGCATCAGGCATGTGGCCGGGTGCCCCTAATCCTTGCCTGGAAAGGGACCGGAGCGGGGGCGTGTGGTCCGGAGAGCTCAGCACCACCTGTACACCACCTGACCCCACCCATGAGGTACATAAGAGGGATTATGAGACCAGTAATCGGGCTGCATCTGAATCTGTCGGCTAAGGGTTCCAGCAAAGCTCTGATTTGGACCTCTATGGAAGGAACTCATCTGAAGGGTGTCAGAACTGTTTGGCTAGGTTAATCTGAAACGTAACACGGAATGTATAATGATAATAATAATAATTATTATTATTATTGTCTTGTACATGCTGTTATGGGAGTTCTTTCCTGTGAGGAGTGTTCCATTATTCTTGTTTGTGTGTGGAAAGTCCAGGCACGTCAGTTGAAGCAGCCTTGACTGTGGCAGGCATCATTAAAAAATAATTAGCGTCCGTTCCATCTGGTGCAGTCGTGACTTGAGTTTTGTGCTTTGATTTCAGAAATCAAAAGTAAAAGAGGGCTCCCGCATTGAATGCCGGGTGTCCGTACTGGGAGCCCGGCTGGGGCGTGCACTTCGGGTTTGCGATTTGTTGTGCAGTACCTTTTTCTGCAGGCTGTTGCTGTATTTATAGCTGTGTCAGGGAAGTTGTCAAAGGGTTTTTTTTTTTTTTTGTGTCCACCTGAAACGCTTAACCCGGTCTGGTGATAAATGGGTCCTCTAGAAGCTGGTACCTTTCTGTGTTTCATAATCGCTCGTGTCCTGAAAAGGGCTGCGGGACCAAATGTGGACCATATCTGACGCTAAACTCCAAGTTACCTATCGACCACGTGGGTTTTTTTTTTTTTTTGGCTTACAGTGTTGCCTACAGTGCTGGGGGGTGGTGTCCCCGGGCCCCGTGCTGCCCCCTAATGCTAGCTGTCGGAATTCACTAGGCTGTCTCGCAGGGAAACGACAACGTCACTGGGGATTTGAGTGGGGAATCTCCCCGTCCTCAATACTAGTGAGTCAGCAGTGTGGGAGCTGTGGGCGTCTGTCTCTCACACTACTCCCCCACCCCCTTTGTACATGGTGGGAGCCGAATCCTGAGATGAGAAGACTGTAATCTCTGATGACTTCGCATGATTGCATGGCAATGCCTGAAAAACCACGTTATGAATGCTTTTATTCAATTAGCCTTATCATTATCGATGGTCAGCCTGCTTTTCTGCTACCTTTAATTATCTATAATGGCAGTATTATTACCTTGTAACATTTTACATTGATTGTCGATTCTAAGAAAACTTTTAATAAAGTTCTTTAATAATGATATCATTTTTTACTAAGGATTTTGGAATCTATTGTACTTCCCCCTAGATTTCAAGTGTTATTTTATTTAACATAGTACTGACTGTGTTACATTTGGTTCTTCATGTGAAATCATTTGGTACATTATCAGGTCCATTTGGACTTTGCGGTTTAGTTTTGCACATGTCCTCTGAGAAATAGGAAAAACTTCTAAAGATCTGTAGACTTTTGCCTCAGTTAAGAACATTAAAGAAATCCCCCTGAAGAGATAATGGGAAACGTCTAGAAAACATTGGCAGGGAAATGGACTTTGTTGTCAACGGAAAGAACAGCAGTAATTTAAGGAGCTTCGCAAATTTCTCGCGAACATCTTTGGAAAACTTTGTCAGACGATAGTTAGTGGTTGAAGTGAAATGCAAAGGAAGTCAGAAATCGCAACCCATTTTGTTTCTGGATAAACACAGTTCTGCATTGTCTGTATAATTGCATTTGGTGTTCCCCTTTGTCTGTAACTTGGCGGGTTACTATATTCCCCTCCTGTCACATTTTACCAAAATTCTTGAGTTCCCAGTATGTTTTCCTCCAGAACTAATAGAATTTTCCAGCCCTTTCTGAGCTTTCTTCGGCCCATCTGTATTTTTGCTCTGTGGCAGAGGTGACGAAGGTCTTGCAGCAGTGTGTTAAAGGCGAGGTGGGAGGTTTCTCTAGAATTCACCAGCACTTGGCCTGAGTTTCTCACTTTGTTGCCGTCCTTGCTCGGGTGTCTGACGTTGGGAAAAGTGGCCACTGGCCTCAGGCAGCAACCGAAAGAGAATCCGTCTCGTCTCTATAGCCGCGGATTAGGCCGTTGCCTCCAAGTGTCATTCAGGCCTCTATAGAGGTGCTGTGATTAGTAATACTCCATCCCCGATTTAGCCTTATTCCAATTCGAAAACGTATTGTTGCCTCGGCCATCTGGAGACCTCTAGCACGACCTCCACGGAGCCTCACAAGGGTAGCTTGACGCCGTGCAGCCCAAAGGCCACTGCTGCTTAATGAGAGCAAAGTATTTGTGCATTGCGTGCTGAAGAGCGCCGAAATTCACCTTCTCCCTTTTCAGTCCGCAGAAATCCAATTAAGACCAAATAAATGGGGCGCCTTATTCAGGCAAGGGAAGAATTCAAAGCAGACCGTTGAGTATTAATAAATGTTCAACAACGTGAAAACATGAATACCATTCTAGGTATTCTTATGCAATGCCAATAAATGTAACGTGGGGTGTTTGCAGCTGGAATAAGGTGTTTGCTGTCCCTCCTAGTCTCCTGCCTTTGCAGTCTCATGCTGTAGGCTCAACATGACCCTGTACTTTAAATGCACTATTTATTTATGTGTGAGAATAAATATATTATATATTAGTAATATTTGACGTCATAGTGTCTTATGCAGCTTGTTTACCGCTGTCATAATAATTGTAATAAGGTGTAAAGGCTCTGTGTGTGTGTGTGTGTTTTTGTTTGTTTGTTTGTTTATTTATGTATCTCTCTAGCGCCCCCTGCTTGTCTGTGAGGTGCGGCTCTGCTGCAGGGCCATTTTGTGGAAATATGTCTAAGGGAGCTTTGATAACAGAAGACCTATAATAACCGATTTACCGTTTTTCGTACATAGATACATGCGCGCGCGGGGGGAAAAAACAGCCCAGCCTTGCAGCTGCATAAATATATTGTGGAATTTGTTCTCTAATTGCCTTGGCTTTTAATAAATCCAGAATCAACATTTTAATTTAACTATAATTCAGTTTAACCACCGGGGGTTTCAAAAGCTGCTCCAATCTGACTAATATTACCTCAGCCGAGAGCCTGAAACGTGTCCCGTCGCGTTATTTGAAATCTTGCACGACGGATCCAGAAAATACGAACGTGATTCTTCAATATTATTACAGCTCAGGGCCATTTACTTACGTTTTCCATTTGGAAAAAAGTGAGCAGAATATGCTTAATTGACTTCCGGGATGGCCTTGTCGTTTTAATTTCCTTGACGCAGAAACGCGGCTGTCGTCACAGGCCCTGAAACGCCACCCCCAGCCCCCGGCTCCCTACAAAAAGGTCATACTATGTTTACGCGGCAACACAAGTTAATTGACTATTGTGTCCATTACTGCTGTTAGGAGACTCTGGTACTTATTACCTGCCTGGGTGGGTTCTGTCCTGGCCTGGGGGGGGCGGGGGGGGGTTGATCCACAGAGCCAGTCGGGTGGGAGCCCTGCGAGCCTGAAACGTAAGACATGAAGGAGAGTGAGAAACATACCCTGCCTGGCAGCCATCGCATCGCTTCCCCTCCCCGGCTCTCTGATTTGAACGCTTTAGAGTCCCAAGCGCCCTGGGCTCTTTATCAGTGTAGCCCTGTTATGTTTACAATTAGTGTTTACAGAAATATGCTGTTTTTAATGCGTCGGTTTATGCTGTATTTTCCTCATAAGGAGACACTGGATTACAATAAATAAATATGTATCTATGTTTAGTCTTGATAATTATTAATTGCGACGCTAATGATCAGAAGGACGTGGTTACATTCATCTCGGCGGAGTACGAACTTAATCTCCCGTGTCATCAAGCCCGCGGCAATGAAAACAATACCTGCTCTAAGCAGTAAATATGTCATCTAAATGGGGCTCACTTAAATTCTGTTAATTGTAGACCGTTAATGCTAACAAATTATCTTCGATTTTATTCATTACCTACTGCGGTGTCGTCTGTTCTCCTGCATTGTTGTAATAAGATGGCTAGGATGCCGTCGCTTACTCTTATTTCCCTTGTCTTTCTGCCAAGTCCAATAAATGCCCAGTTTCATAGTTATTTCTGCAACCTACAAGCCCCCCCCCCCACCACCTCTCCATCCACCCCAGTGCCACAGTGACATTCTGCAACATCTCAGCTTGCTCTAGGCATCTGTTAGCGTTTGTCCCCAGTGAGTTTCCCGGCTTATTAAAAAAAAATATATATATAAACATTGAAAAAAGGCCCCAGATCATCCTGGACTTTGCCTACTCGGGGATGGAGCCACCTTTGAACAACAGCTAGCTGTCAGCTTCTTGTTTTAGTTAATGCTTTTGACTAGAGTGAATTATTTATTATTTAGATGGATGAATATTTTCCTGGAGTGGCTCCGGCTTATAGAAACTCACTACCGAAGGGGTACAACATAAGGAACTGGAATCAGTAACTTTCAGTTTGTAAGCCCGTGTCTAACCTCAAGTGTTACTGGTTACCTGTAGGAAGAGGAAGTGATTCAGCTGCTTGTTACTATGGAGCCTCATTCATTTACTTGCTGGGGGCGGTGTGTGGCTCAGTGGGTTAGGACGCTGTGCCTGTGGTCTGAAGGTCGCCAGTTCTAATCCCCTGGTAGGCAGGTCGCCAGATCTAATCCCCTGGTCAGCAGAGTGATTCCATTTTTGAGCCCCTCAGCAGGACTCTAAATTGCTCCAGGGACTGGCTAGCCCTGATTCCTCATTTGTGCGTCGCTTTGGATAAAAGCAACAGTTCAATATATGTAAATAAATAAACACTGGCAGGCCATATTCATTCTTCTCGCAGATGTTGCATGGATGACAGCCTCGTCACCCACTTTAACCAGTAATCTCCTAAACGAAACCGACGTCACTACCATTCCACGCTACCTCTGACGGTCTTTCCTCCAGTAATGGATTTCCACAATGCCGTCGATGTGCTGTGGGAATCGGATCAGCGGACGTGCGTTTGTGCGGGCGAACACGCACGGGGAAAAAGTTTCAGTCACGGTATGTCATCTCCAGTGAATTTTTGTTAATCGGTGTCCTTCGGTAAAGGCCCGAGAGACTTAATGAAATCCATCAGCTCATGAAAGGGATGCTGGCTGGGTTCCACGCGCATAGTTCCTCAGATAAAGAGGGATCCCTCGTGAATTCGGCCTAGTCAAAAAATGTGCAGAGTGTGGCACCAGAGCGCGATTAATTCCACACATTCGGCTGCAGTAAATAGGGTCTTAATCCTTTTCCAATGCAGTGAGCTTTCAGAAACTAAGCCGTCCCCTAAAGGAGTAATTCATTAGCCCATAATGAAGTGACAGCCACAGAGGCTGCTATAATGTAATGTTGATGAGGGCTTGGCGAAACCATAAATTGTGGAGGAACAGAGAGTGTCACGAGAATAAAGGGCGGAATGGGGAGAGATTGTCAGATGATTATCCAGTGTTTTGTACCTCAGAGGCAGGGGTGAGCAGTTGCTTCCAAAGCCGTGTGTCACTGTGTCACCTCCCCTCCTCCCACGCATCGCCTCGCAGAAGCTCTCCACGAAGCTCTCCACGAAGCTGGCGTGCGTTCCTGCCCGCGTTATCCTGTCTGGTGGTGTCCAGGCTATGGAGACGGTCAACCCCGCCGATGCCGGTTCACGGCCCAGGAAGGCTTTGCTGTTGTACCCTTGAAGCAAAGTGCTTGGTCTTTGTCAAAGCACCAGAGCCCGGTCCGGAATAAGAAGAGCTGCAATTTTTGCTGCTTTGGACAGGAAGTCAGCCTTCCAGTAGTTGTTATTTTTGATGTTGAGATTATAGCAGTACGTTTGGGCTCACGCTCATGTTTCAGTTGAGTTTGAGATTCTGCGGTTTATAGCCCAAAGGTCCGGTGGTGGGCGCAATTCAGGATAGGTGTTGATGATATCTCTGAAGGGTCCAGGTTTTGCATCTCTGATCAGGTGTAGAGCTGAGCCCGCTCGCCTCCTTCCCAGGCTTCCAGACGTACAGCAGCATGGATAGGAATGGCAGAAATGCAGGGTTAGTCGAGCAAAAGGATCCGAAGACAGATGAAGCGGTCTGTACCTGTGTATAGCCCGACAAGGTGTGAACGCCGGCCTTGCAGCTTCCACTGATAGCCATGCCGTCCCCCACGGAGACCCAATAGCAGCCGGCCTGTTGAGAAATGTGACTCACAGATGCAGTCTCAAACCACGGGAAGCAAACACGGCGATTTCACAAAAGAGGTTCAAGTTCAGGCCGAACTCAGTCGAGCCGCAAGACTTTCTGGCAAACAAAGAGATGTAATTTTGACTCCCTTCTCGTTTGTCTGCAATTTTTGTGGATCATTTGAGCTGTGTATTTACAGCCTTTTTTCTAGCTGGCGTTTAGTAATTTCAAAAAGCTGTTTTTGAGTACCCACCAAAATTACAAGGCTTTTAGGCAATTCTTCCACATTTCCACTAAGGTGTAAATTTAACGGGGTAGAGGAATCATATGGGTTTGTTGCAGTTTCATGTTTAAGTTAATTGTCCAGTTTTGTTGGTAGCATAGGAAATGAAAGAAAACAACAGGATTGCATTTCGGCGCCTTTGTCTTCTGTTTCGCCATGAATGCAGTAACCTCTGTCATGAGAAAATCATCAATTTTGATCACTCTAAAGTATAGATATTGATTAGCCACAGGGGAGAGTGGAGGAGATTATCAGACCTGAGGTTTCAAAAAGGAGTAATCAGAGCTACCTTCAACTCTGAAATTGCATCAATTACTTTTTAAGTTACATTATTGGTTAGTGACAGGATAATGACATCCCTGTGTTATCGACTGAGCAGCAGAGGTGATTTCATATGTGTATATATATGCACATCTGGACATCATGATTTTTTGCTAAACTGCTTCACTGGAGGCCTCAGAGATGTTCCTCAGTGCTTCAGGGAATTTAACCACCTTAGCATTCAGCTTGCTGTGATGGTAGCAGAGCTCAGCTAAGCTCTGCATATGTCCCTTTCTTAGATATAGGCCAAAGCTGGTCTTGCGGAACTGCTGTGTGCCTTAATGGCATGTAGCTATTTATTGACTAAATTTAGCACCTTAGGAGGTGGGGGTTGACTTTGATGGTATTAGAGCAGAAAATACCAAGTAAAGCTGAAAGGAGGAAACCGGAGAGGAGAAACAAAAAGGAGCTTATTTGCAAAATGTAATGTGCATCTACTTTAAAGGCTGTTTAATCGTATTATACTTCAGGGTAGTCGAGGGGTCTGTTGTGGAATTATAGGCTTTTTTTTTCAGAAGAAGGAAAATTGTCAGCCACGTAACAAATAAGAACTCGCAGGTTAGTTATGCCCTCACCCTGCATAAATTCCCCGCCTGATATCCTCATTTTGCAATTAGATGGGGTGCTTATTAAGGACAGGATTCCACTTCGGGTCCATCTGCTGTGTTTGCGTGCAGCCATTACCCGAGCGTTTTAATTCTGCCTCCTTCATTGTTATTGCCAGTCTGACACCTGATGTTTCCGCTCTGATGGAATGACTATACTGAGGTTAAGGACTAGGATGTCTAAATCTCATTGGCTAGCAGAGGTTGTGAATGTGTACCATATCTAACGGTACTTTTCCACTGCCCCCAAGAACCAAGCCATAACCGACCCATGTCGCGACCTGGCGGTATGTGAGCTGTAACAGAGCTGGTTGCATCACCCCCATCTGATTGGTCGAAATGCATGGAGATGTTCTGCATATATATTATCTGAAAGAAAAACGCGTATATTCTATATATCATTTGTTATTAGTGTCACACGTCGCGATGTATTGATGCATTCCCAGTAACTCGGAACTTGAAAGTTTCCAAACTCCTACCTGAAGTCGTATAGAACGGCTGAATGGAATGGATTCGTAACGCAAATTTACGCAAGCAAAGCGTGCTAATTCCGCCGGCGTTTGATACATGCATAACATGACGAGTCTCACAGACGTAAATAAATTTAAAAATAAATAAATATCGACCGCGCACAGTGAACCATGATGTACACCGTGTGAACAATAAAGCCTCTCTTCGGATTTATGTCACTGTCGTTCTCCAAAGTCGGCACCGCCTTTACCGAGCCGACCCTTCTGCGGTAGACAACTGAGATGAACCGGAAATGGGCTGTAACTAGTCTGTCTTCGTTATACCACTCAGGTACGGGTCAGCTAGTTTACTAGTGGAAAAGCGCTATAACCTATAGTGTAGTACTATGCTTTCCTACTGTGGAAAGATATCCCCTGCAACACAGTGAGAATATACAAGTCTCACATCTGCAAAATACACCAGGATTTGAACCTTGCTATCCTAGGGGCTACCGTTTGAGCTCTATCGATTTTCCATAAATATGTAAATATCAGTTTTATGCCATTTTAAGCTGAGCATGTGAACTCAGGGGCACATTTTTTTGACCTGTATTGCACAGTGGAAGCCCTCTCTGTCATTAGCAGGCTGCGTACACTGACTCTTCTCCGTGAAGAAACTGTCCATCACAGTATAGGGCCGCTCACTTCTTTGATATTCTGTATTCTGCCACCGTCAGTCGAGGAGTAAATAAATGATGAAGTGGCTCTGGGTGCGGTGGTGGTGCTGGTGGTGGAAGGGGGGGGGTGTTCTCATGATTTTTATCAACTCCATCTTTCCCTCTTGCAACATTACAGTTTGCCCTGAGGGTCCAAAAGTGCATCTGGGAGTCTGGGATCGGCTGTCATTTGTGTCCAAAGCGAATCGTACTCCCCACTGGACTCACACACCGTGCAAAGCACTAAGTGAATGCGTTTTTTGGCGCGCCCCTACTCCCATTGGCTCCCCATTTTCATTTGATCAGGTCTGCCTTGAGTGGCTGGACCCAGAAAGGGCCGTAATGAGCAATGCCCAACACGGCACTAATTCTCGACGGTGTACGAGATGCCGCTGGATAAGAAGTACTGGGATTATTTTTCAGACTGTTTTAGCAGACAGTAGAGGGGTTACAAAAATCTGTGAGACTACGATGGTCAGGGTTGGGCTTTTATGCGGAGGGCGCTGAGGTGTTGGAAATAAATCCAGCCCTTGTGCTGGAGCGAGGCTGCAAGAGAAGAGCCTCAGCCGATAGTCAAATGTGAGCTTTCCAGCCTGAGACTCAGATCCTTGGGGTTTGGGGGTGGGGGGTG
>JAAGVU020000078.1:10763378-10773710 GCA_011763525.2 Mormyrus iriodes | reverse complement strand
TGTGGGGGGGCGCGGGGAAAAAGCCCATGGGGGGGGGGGTCGCCCCCCTCCCCCTGACCACCGGGGTTTTTGGAAAGGCCCCCCCCCCCCCCCCCACCTGCTGTCATTTGCCGCACACTGGACCATCACCTCACTAAGTGCCTGAGCCGGATTCTCACCCCCCTCCCCCGTGTCTTTGGTGACGCTGGGATGTGCTCTGTCCATCAGCCCCTGTTCCTCATCACGCCCTTCTCAGAGAAGACATTGAATTTCGTGCGAGTTATTGGTGTATTTTTAGCCTCGGTTATCATCGCTTTTATAATATTTACTATGGTGTTAAATACATGATTGATGCAAGCACAGTGCAATTGGTTTATCGGACTTTTACATTATATATTTTAAACTGTACATGGCTGCCTTTCCTGTACATATCGAATCTAGAAATAAAGGAAGGCGCTTTTGTCTTGTTTACAAGTATTCCTGAGGCACGCTTGGTTTTTCTCTGACCACACCTGGCTCATGTTCCACACACAGTGCTGAAACCCACACTGGTCATTGTGGAAGGCCTTATACATTGTAGAGTAGCACAGTGGCTCAGTGGTTAGCACTATAGCCAGCAGCTGTGTGTCCGAATCTTTTCTCCTACAGGCTACAAACGTGTGCCCCCCCCCCCCCCCCCCGCAGTAGTAAGTTTTTTCTAGTGTCTCTTACTATGTGTTCGTTGATTCCCAGGATAGTCTCCAAGCTCTCCGTAACACAATATATTTCAATTATGTATATAATGCCACTTTATGAAAGCTTTTTAAACTGCTAAAAAGGATCTGTCCACTTTGCTGCTGCACCAATAAAAACAAACACTTCATCGAAAAAGTAAAGCTCATTCTGGCCCCACTCAGCCTGGAAGAAGACTGTATCGTTTCTCGTTCCTGTTAACACTTTCAGAGTCTCTGCTGTGACATCTACATATCACGCCTTTCCACTCCTCATCTTCAAGTAACGTGACGATCGGAGAATTAGCCGGCACTGCTGCGAGGAGGACGAGTGCTTCGATCTCTGTACTTATCACGTCTGGAGCAAACCGTAGCTCCGAATGACGAATTAGATTACGCCTCCTGTCAGAAAAGCGCAGAGGCAGCAACTAAGAAAACTAGCCATCATCCATTCGCTCTGATAAAAAGCTCACATCGCTCAAGGCACATCTCTCATGATGACGGACCTTCCAGTTCTGTGGGATGTCAATATTTTAATTCTTATAATTCTTATCAGCCTGGAAGCAGATGGGCTGCAGTAGGTTTGCTAAACTTTTAACTTCTTTGTGACTTCATCAGCCGTGTCCTTGTCAGATATATATATAAAATATAAAAAAAGTGTTTATCAACTCAGGTCCTGTCACTCACAAGGTAGTTTTTGAATATATAATAAATGTCAGCAAATATATCGCATTTCAGGCACATAAAAAAAAAACAAAACCATTCATACAAGACAGGAAAACATCACCTTGTCATATACTGTTCAGGAAATCCCTCAATCCACTGTTGTACCAGTGAGGAAAGACTTCAGACCAGCATCCTAACCTAAACCTCAGTCCAGTACCTTATTTTCAAGGAGAAGGCACTTTAAATTGCCAGCGTCTTAGATTATACCTGAGAGACAAGACCCCTATCTAGCCCTTTCTGCCACTTTGATGCTCGTCTAAGATTGCAGTTCTGTTTCTACGTTATTGCAGTCGTGTGCATTGACCAAAGCCCTGCAGGCTCTCCACAACTGTTTCATTGGCTGACCTCTTCTTGCTCTTCCTTCACCGTGAATGATGTCAGCGTGATGGAGGTTTTATCATGGATCACCGCGGTTACCGCCGCTGCCTTGTAACTCACTCTGAACAAGCGGCAATGTGACACTGGTGAATTCAGTGTCTATAACTCTTGCAATGAGAGCGACTAATGTGTGTTAAACTCATTTTTAAATTAATTTCCTATACCTCCCTTCTCGGCATAGTTGCCTGAAGAGACTTCATACATCAACATTGTTGTGCAATAATGAAAGTCTGACTGTGAAAAACCTTAAATGTTAGGCCATGGTAGGTGAAGTGCTTTTCTACACCCTCTGCCCATGGACCCCACTTTATGGGGAACCTTCGGAAAGGGAGAACGTCTTACAGCCCAGAGGGACTGAATGTGTCAGTTCTCACTGGACTCTCCAAACCATCGAAACCTCATTACCAGTGAACTGAGAAGATCCTCTTTGAGGATATCAGTCCCTGAATACCTAACTGTGTTAGGGCACCCATGGCGTGACCTCAAGTGCTGAGTGAAGGTGGGGCCACCCGGTCGCGACCTTTTGAGGTGAAAGAGGGACTTTGTCCTGACTTTCACTGAGTTCACTTTCTGAGCCCGGCGAGGCCTCGCGCTCTTCATTCATTCGCTTTCCCAGCTTACGCCCATATCTAGCTATTAACAGAGGATTTTAAATGGATTATCCAGCAGATCATAAAACGTTCTCAATAACATTGACCTTTATGACTATAACAAAACGGTAACAAACAAATTACAGGGGACTTAATTACCTTGACATCAAAGTAGATCCAGCAGACCCACATTAATCCTTTATTTGATGTCGTTCGGCTTCTCCCTGAAGGCTCGTACTGACTTGCAGTCACATCTGATTGAAAAGCGAAACCGCCGGTGACCCTTTCATTACTCATCGTAAATCGGCTTTGCCGCCGGGTTGGCGTTCCCTCCCTGACCTCACCGGGGCATGGTGTCAAGCTGCAATAAGGAGGAAATGCACATCTCTCATCCTCCCCTCTGCTTGGCTTGGCTCGGGTCATTCGACACGACCCACAGCCTCTAATTTTCAGGGTGTTCTAAATGGTCTTTTTCTGTGAATTAAAAATACGGCTCATACTACAAGCAGAGCATAGCGGAGGCTGGTCCGTGAGTCCGGGCCTTTCCTGCTCTGCAGCACCACCTGTTCTCTTTGGGCCCGCCGGCGCGGGTCAACGGCGCCTCCTCCACTAGCGCTGGGAATTCCGAAGGAGGAACTCGAGGCCGTCAGGACAGTAAATCATGAGGCAGATGGGAAAGACCCTTATCTGCCTTTGCACTGTGGAACATCTGGCCTCTTCTTGAGTGGCAGACATTGGGCACCTCGCAGAACCAAGCAAGAAAATGCACATTAGCAGCCATAAACATGTGAAGATGAAGAGCTAAAGTACAATCATCGACCATGGCTGCATGCCTTTCGAAAGATTTTCACTACCTGCAAGGAACTGGAACTGACTTAATAGCATACTTAACCCAGAAAATTCAAATTAGTGGAAATTTATGGACACTTGCAAGTTAAATAAAGCCACATGAATAACTTTTTAAAATGCAATAGATTATGCAGTGGTTTGAAAGTTAAGCTACTGAGGAAAAGTTGTAATCCAAAAAGACTGGTTCTGGTCGCTGCGTATAACCCTGAGTGGCGGATGACGTCGCAGTCCTCAGAGTTCTCTGTATCCTGTGCTTAATCCCAGCCCAAAGATGGATTTCCAGGTGTAGAAAGCCCAGGAATCGTGATCTGCATTCTCCAGCCTCTTTTCCTATATAAAAGTTTTATTTACTAGCCAACAAGAAGCCTGTCAGTCGATCGGACCCATATGCTGTGAAATATTTGTTAGAAAAATATCTCTTCCCGTTAGGAAAAAAAATGTGTTCGACACATTTAATTTGGCAAAACTTAGAGCTGATTAAACATGCCGTTTTCTCTCTGTTGGAGTTCTGTAAGGTGTAAGAAGGGGGTAGGGATAGGTCTTTCTCAACCTTTCTGTAAGGTTCTCCTGGAGAAATGCAATTCTGGCTCTTACACACTTTCATGTGCTAATCCTCATGTTTCATGGGTTTCTGTACTTCTGTTCCTTCAAGTACAGTGAACTGGAGGCTAAATCGACGTTTGTAAAGGCGTGAATTAAATTAATATCTGACAGGTGATATTTGCATGTTTTTTTCAGTGTTGAGAGGGAATAGTAATCTATGAAGATATAAAATATTGACAGAAATTAGAAGTTATCGACACGTAGCGACAGAGAGTTCTAAATCAGGACATCTGTGAACCGTCACAAAAGTATTTGACACGTATCTATTGCGCAGTTACCACATTTTTTTCTGCTCGCGTACGCTTACCAGTCAGTTCAGTATTTTATTTCTACACTTAGCCAAGGGTTTGCCACACATGCACTTATGACGACATGAACTAAGCCGTCTGAATATATTTTGTCAGTTTTCGTACAGCTTTTGGGCCTCGCATAGATGCAGTCTGCTTCTTGTTCCTGAAAATGTGTTTCGTGTTATATTCAGGCGGGGTCTCAATATCTTCAGTTCCAGTCAAAATATCTGCAGGATGTATCCATCGCTGGCCAAAAAGTCCATCGCAAAAACGTGAGGTATGTATGTCACATGACCTGAAACATACACGGTGTACATTGACCTGTGTTACATTCGATACTGCAAGGTACTAACCACACAAATGATATACAACTGACAAAGATCTTTAGAGGCCTCAGATGCAAGGTGCTTAGTTGTAAGTGATTAACTGCTGCATAATTGTTATACATTGTATCAAGTATAAACGATGTGTGATACAAGAGGCAAATCTCTGTAGCTGATATTTGAAGCTTGAGATCAGGTTGGTTGTTGCTAGTGTGTTTTTTTGTTTTGTTTTTTTTGCCCTGAGGCGTGTGGCTCTTTGTATGTGCATATGTGTCTGCCTGCTTACTCTCTGCATTGTAATGTCTTTGTGAGGCAAAGATTCTTACCACCTGCCGCTGACTATCTGTCCCCAGCAATCCCTGGTGGGGGCCTCCTGGACATGGTTTCCAGAGTAGAAACCTTCTGTCAGAGATTAAACTCAGCCGTAACGCTGCAAACCAGAAGAGAGAATATTTACCGTATGATAAAATCTTTCAATTTTATATCCTAGGAACAGGAACAGGAACAGGAGCCTCAAGAGGAGACTTTGTTTAGTCAAATGTGGCAGGTGACATCCTCAGAATAATTTATGATCCACAGCAGGGGTCTTCAACTCCGGTTCACAAGGGCTATTGTCCAGTAGGTTTTCGGTTCCTGGTATTTACCTGAATGCAGATGTGGCTCACCAGAAGCCAGGTAGGATAGAAAACCTACTGGACAGTAGGGCCGGAGATGGAGACCCCAGTATACAGAGATCCACACAGAAAGTCACTGTAACTAAGGCACCGTGAACTACGCTGATAGAATTGACTTTATATCGGAGGTCAACAAAGTGAGTTGAAGGCATGCATTGAATTGGACTTCTTTATAAGGAAGTAAGGCGAGTTTCATGTTTATGCAGGGGTCCGGATATTAACTGTGCCACCAGTAAAGATCCTCCCTAAAACCCAATCAGAACGCTTGTTCCCATGAACAGCTGGGCTGCTCAGTATAATTACCACGAGGTCCCCATGGAGCCAGTGTGTACCTGCAGATGGTTAGTTTTGGCTGAAATCCTGTGTTTTTTTCACTGCTGTGTTCTTCCTGCATATTGTTCTCCATTGCTAAAGTGTTGTTTTTGTTTTGTTACTTTCCAGTCTTGTCAGATGCTGCTGAGAGTGCGGTGGATGACTGATAGTAGGGTGCGTAGTACAGAGCGTGGTGATGGGGGGGGATTGCTGCCATACTGTGGAGCTAAGCGTGCCACATGGTGCTACCCTGAGCGTGCATCATGCTAATGTTTCTGTGCGAGTACCAACGTTTCTCAGAGTGGGGAGAAACCATGATGTTTACTAAGGTCAAAACTCGCGCATGTTAATAAATCATACTCCACAGGTTGCGGTGGCTACCTCGAACACTATTCTTATTATGAATATTATATATTATTATATTATTCCTCTATTTGAGGTTGCTTTTATGTTAGGCAACGCAGTGCTGGATGTTTTAGGGTAGAAATGGCCAAGAAGAAATTTCTGGCAGTGCCGGTTGAGCACGACATGCATATCCAGATTTCCGATGGAGACGGATTCTCTGATTTACAGTTGGATGGTCCTTCATCACAGTGTTTGTGAGTTCGAATTCAGCTAATATGATGAAACCTGATCATTTGCAGGGGAAAATTGGATAGCTGGACGAAAAAAAAACATTTGCTTTTGAGTGCTATTGGCTGCCCAGCATGGATCGGTTTGTAATAGGCATGTTTGCATTTGACTAGACACAGTAGTCATGAAATGCAATCCAAAGCACAGTGATTAGAGGTTTGTCATCATGAGCTCAAAAGAGTTAAATGAGCATGGGGTTCTCATTAGCACAGCATAGTATATCTTCCCCATCAGCATACATGTCTCTGTAGGCCATCTCTGTTGGGTCTCTGGCATACCGTCTATCTGGACTGGTAGAGGTGGCCTCAAGTCATTGTATGGTGTAGCACCAAAGCGTTTGACAGATGACTTGAGCTGTGCGGTCGCCTCTGTCCCAGACATGTAACCTTCAGCAAAATCTGCATGCCAGCATCTTCTGATTTTCATCTTTTCTTTTCATAGGTGAGCGCTCTATCGGCTATAACAGTTGCCTCATTCTATTCACTGCGATGCCAGGCAGAGGATGTCTCCAAAATCGTATACTTGTTTGCTATGCAGTAGGTGAAATGTAGTATACAAATTGAGCGGCATGTCCAAATCCTCAGTATGGATAAGACAATAGATGAACGGTACCCAGATGATATGCTACATTCTGCAAAATTCCAAAGTGTACAACTGATGGACGCCACCCTGTCCCACAAGGCCACTGGAGCTGCAACCAGAGACAAGGAACGTCGCTTGCTCAGAATTTTTTGTCAAGGTGCCAGAGGAAGTGCCCTCTCTGTGCAAATTTAAGTAGAAGACAATATCCAGTTACATAAGTTGACTTGAGTATGTAGTTTTTGTCAATAGATTTTAATTCTCGCAGACGTCAAGCTACGTCATTGGTACACGTCCAGGGTCAGATAATGATCAAGATGGTGACTATAATGTATCCAAGTGCATGCATACTGTTTTCTTGCATACATACAGTACATACTACATTAATGGTCGAATAGTAGACTTCAAACAAAATTCAGTACATACTTGTAAGCATGCGATTTCGGACCCACCCAAAGCATTTATATTACAGTTTTTCTGAATTGTTAAAACACATCTCCTAAAATCTCCTCTCCTTTTCTCAGAACACTCAGCACAACCCCTAAAACTCAAGCTATACTAACAAAACCTTTGACCTGTCTTGCAAAATCGAACTATTTTAGCTTTACTCAAAATTAAGCACTACTTTCAGAAGACAAACAAAACCAGCCAATGTATAAACGCTAGTCAGCAGCTGTTACACACTACACAAATAATTGCAAAACACTCTGGGGTAACAGGAAAATAATCTTTATTTAGGATATTTGAACATTCCTACACTTATGAAAGCTTATTTACATTTAAACAAAAAACCTGCAGTAAAAGCAGAATTGCACTATATGATTTTATAGATTTTTACAGCAAAATCAATCATTCATTCTGCCACAGGATCACGCCTCTGTGCCAGGTCAGGCCACCGGAGTTTATCTACATCACATGCTATGTGCTCCCTTGAAAGGCAAAATGGAAAGAATGCTTTGGCGTGCTGCATGCAGCCTTGGCAAGATTCCACTCCTACATTGTCACATGCTGCATCCATCTCTTAGATTAGATTTTCCCATGTGTGGGGGGGGTTTTGGTCAATAGGGTTTAAAAAGGGAGAGTATGGTGGAAGGCAAACATTCATAAAATGCTGATTATTATTCAACCAGTCATATATTCTTGGAGCACGGTGAAAGCTCACATTGTCCCACATGATAAAATAAATGCAATGCTCTTCCTGCTCGTAACCTCTCTGGTCATGTCCAAGCAAAGCATCCCTTAGACCATCCAGGAATGTTAGTTAAAGTGTTGCCCAACAGTAACATGACGGTAGACAACCCTATGGCTGCTGATGGCAGCACATATGGCCACCTTTACAGCAGGCTGGCCAGGCACTTCTATAATGTCTCTGAATACAGTGTGCTGCTTCACACACAGTACAGTATGCATGTTACTGCTGAGTTGACTATAAAAGTTTACTTACTTGCCCATATTGATAACGTTGCTATTTCAGAGTTTCACTCAAATCCTACACTATAGGCTCGTTTCATCCCAATCTGGTTGCGTTGCAGGATGGAGTCAATTATTGCCAGACTCATACTGTTTATTCCTTCAAAATGCACGTTGTCTTTAAAATTCCACTGTTGTTTTTCATGCAGTCGAATTCCATGATTTTGATAGACCATCTCAACAATAAGTGTCTCCTGTTGTTGTGAAAACATACGTGTTCTTCCACCCTCATGTGGCCATCTTTCATTTGTATGAAAAGATCATTTTGTTTGAAGTATTCGTGCTCTATTGTAAATGTTCTCTACTGTACAAAAACAGATATAGGACCATAACGAAATTATTTTCCCCTGTACCCTTTCTGGACATTTATGGAGTGATTTAAGACTGAAATCACCCTGTAACTTTCAGAGAGAAAATTACATTTAACCTTTTTTCTTCTCTGAAGGTCCTGGCTATGGAGGCCATTGAGAACCTGCTTAAATTTGGTTTCACACGTTGCCCTCATAGTCACACCATGAATCAGATCATGATCCATGATCATTGGTCTTCCTCCTCATCCACCACCTGACACACACTCCTCTTCCTCTTCTGTTGCAGTGCTCCGTTGTTGAATTCACTCATGCCACTTGCATTTGACTTGGCTTATATTTTGTTTATTGACTGTGTTCCATGCATCACAGACTGGGCACGTGTGTGGTCAGATTTGAGTGGTAGTGTGTGAGTGATGAAAATAGGGTGTAACTTTTGCAGTCTGTGTGCGCCATTCTGGGGCCAAGTGCACCACACTGCTAAATGTGTTTTGTGGATGAGTATCTGTTTAGAGTTTTACGAATTGGGAGATTCAGATTTGCAAATGATGAACAGCGTTTAAGGTTTTGCCTACTGTAGGATTGATTTGGTGAAGGAGTTTCGATAGTGGACAGTTTAGTTTTTTAAAATGGGGTTTAGTGTTTTAGCAATTCAGAAAAATTGTATGATCTGGTACATCTTGGGATTCAAAGCTGTTGATGTTCACAGTCAAACCTCACTGGCTGCTTATGTCAGCTCTACAGTACTTTGGCTTCTTGGAAACATATTCATCAGAAAATGTGAAGTGATTTGCAGCATAATGGCCTCACACCTCCAGGATTTGGCATTTGCACCCTGCTCCCAAGTGCATGTGTGGAGTTCACTCCAATTATTCTGGTTGTCTCCCCCCGTAGATCAAAAACATGCTCTTAGGTGAAGTCCTGCAATGGACTGACATCTTGTCCTGGGTGTTCAAAACCTTATGCCCTTCATTTCCTGGGATACCTTCCAAGCTCATCGTAGCCCTGCGTTGGTTAAGTGGTTATGGAAGATGGACAGATGGATATGAAAGGATGACCTTGTTTCTAATGACCAGACATATGTAGTCCTTGTTTTTAGATACATCGAAGTCTTAATTTAGGTAACATTGTATGGTTTCCATATGGGGAAGACAGTGTCCTACTGCTAAATGTGCGAATTTCAGGAATGCAGGGAAACTCACAGAGGTTCCTTTGTGTTTCTTGTAGAGTGGAACTTCAGAGAAGCATCCATATACATGGTAATTCCATCAAAGGTTGGTTCTTCAGCCTCTCCTCCATGTGGCCTAGAGATGAAATGTTGGAGTAAGCCTACCGACAGACAGTCGCAATAAAGAGAAATGCTTTAGGCACTGCTGAGCACTATTCCTGGCAAGTTTGGAGCCAGACCAAGCATCGCACTTGTGTCCATTTGCAATTTATTTCAAGCAGATTTTATTTAACATAGTGCAGGATGTGTTCCGGTAGATTTTCCAGTAGATTTTTTTTTTTTGACAGGGTATTAATGTTAGCCCTTCGAAGACTTATGTTCATGTGTCACTAGCTCTGGAAGTCATTCCAACAGGACCTTTGAGTTTACAAATGTGGCAGTACACAGTGTGAAATCATCCGTAGTGCAGAAAATATCACCTTCATTCTTTAAGGTTCCTGAAAATTAAAAATCAGCTACTTGCAGGGTGGATATGAACATCCTCACTCATGTTTACTGTCTCAACGTGAAAGACTGGTTGATTATCATTTTGAAACATGTCATCGTAATGAGCGTGTACATCACACACACACACACGCCCCCCCCCCCCCCCACGCCTTACAAAGACCTGGGTTATAAGCTAAACCTGGGCAATGGCCCAGCTCTTCACAACCCCGTCTTTGTGCCTCCAAACACCCTCC
>JAAGVU020000078.1:10721262-10761509 GCA_011763525.2 Mormyrus iriodes | reverse complement strand
CCCACCACTGGGCCGTTGAGCAGGACCCTTAACCCCAATTGCTCCAGGGACTGGCTGACCCTGCTCTCTTCTCTATGGCAGTTTCATGGGGAGGCCTCCTGAGATGCTTTTCCAGCCGTCCTGAAGGAGGTCCCACATATATGCTGAGCTCTCATTGGCCGCTTTTCATTCTCTCTTTGGTCAAACTTCTGCAAATCCATTTCTACTGTGCTTAGGTCAGGCAGCCAATCAGTCTCCTTTGTAGGCAGCTTGACGTGTTCAAACTTTTGACTGTTACTGTATCTCTGGCTGTTTATTTCTTGGCCCTTGTAAGATTTGCTCCAGGCGGGACAGCAAATGGAACCCTGTGATGTGATGGGAGGAACCTATGAGAATAGGAGTGGAAATACGACATTTCATTGGCTGCAGGGTGGAAAACAGATTATAGAAGGAAAGGGTTATCATTGTGGAGTGGCATCAGGGACTAGGCGCGTTCGAGAAAACAGAAAACCACAGTGGTATGATTATTGGGAGTAAGACAGAGGTGAGCTGAATGCCGATGGCCCCCTCTCCTTACAGCCCATTCTGAACAGAAACACAAACCCGGTCGCTGGTTGTAGGAGTGTATAGAACATGTTTAAACTAATAGTTGCTGAAGGCTGTGAATATCTGGTGAAATACGATCTGTGTGATGGCAAAAGGGTGAGGCAGCGTACACAGTGTTCTAGTCATGTTGTTCTCTGAAATCAAATGCTGACCTGCGAGAAGCACAAAGCTGGGGGGAGGGGGGCATGAACTGAACCCCTGCTCTGAAGGTGTGAGGCTGTAGCGATTCCTGAAGTACCATTTTCTTCATCTTCTTCTTATTGTTTTTATTATTGTTGTTATTATTATTATTATTATTATTATTATTGTTGTTGTTTTGTTGTTGTTGTTGTTGTTGATGTTGTTGTTATTATTGTTATTATCATCATTATACCCATCCAGGGTATACCCAGGCCATGTTCCTTGTGCTGCCTGGGACAGGCTGCAGACCCCTCCCTGTGACCCGTGTCAGATAAGCCGTTGGAAGATGGATGAATGTAATTTTCTTATTTAGCCCTATAAAGTTAGAGCCCATATTTGGAACCATCTGTACTGAGGTCTAAGATGACTTTGAGCATGACCTCTGGCGTCCCCCCAAATTTACAAATGATTGCGGCCGATACCTCCTCAGCGTGAAGAGGGCTAAAGCTGGCAAGCCTTCCACCTATGACCTTTGACCTCAACGGCACGTAGGCAAGTGCCTTACGGGTCAGGGGAGACGTGGGAGTGTAGATCTACAAAGTGGATATGAGGGAGATTCACTTACACCTGAAAAAGGGAGGTGCGGGGGGAGGGGGGGGGAGGAAGGCTGTAGTCAGTCAGTGTGGTCATTGCTGTTGGGAGGTTTGGTTGGGTTGTACATGAGTGGTGTAGTTGGTGGGGGGTTGGTTGCCTCCCTTTGGCCTCAGCTACCTTGAGCAGCATCGACAGCAGCTCTGATGAGTACGGAAGACCCCCACCTGCAATTCTGCTTTACAGCAGCACACCTGAGCCCACTGGATGGGTGGGGCCACCTCCGGCAAACCTCTTCCTCCTGTATCTCATTCACCAGCACTGCACATTCGGTCTCCTTTAATTTCACTCTTGGCAATAAGAGCAGGGGAAAATTACATGTTCATAGCATGATTAAAATGTTTCTGCACTGACAGGGAGTGGTGAGCGTGGCTGAATCTGGGCCAGGTTGTCAGGTCGCAGGATGGGCTCAGCTGGACCGCATGTGCTCCTTGGAAGTCTGCGTCTTCATTGGGTGGGTGGCTCGGAACCACCCGCACGCTTGTCGTTTACAGCATCGCATGCAGCGGCGGCGACCTGGAGAAGTGCTCTGAACAGCGACCCCCACCCGCCTCTGCCGCCAGCAGCCAAATATGAGTCTGTTAGGCCAAGTGCCGTCAAATATGTACAAATTACTGCGGCTCGGGGGATTCTAGAGGGTTCCATTTGATTCTGCTGGAAAGGCCCCACTGGGCCGAAAGGAAATAACTTACAGTGGACCTGAACGTGGAAAAAATACAGTAAAAACTGGTGTAGCAGTCAGCCATCAACAGGCTGAAATGGCGACAGAACGACAGAACCAGATACAGGGTCCTGAATAACACATCTATATTTACAGTACACTTCCTGCCTATTATCCTCGTGCAGCGCCGTCACTTTAAGAGTAAAGACGGTTAGAGTGTCTCTACTGGATTGTGTCGCTGGTTTATCATAAAATATTTATTCTGTAGGTTTGTAGGCATTGGAATTATGCATTTAGGTCGAATGTATTTTTACTGTTACATGCTTTTAAAATCTGCTACCACAAGTATTAATCTTGGAAATGGCCCCGAATTTATCGATTTCCCGAACGAAATAATCCATCATACACACTTACTTATAGACCCATTAATTGCTATTGCTCTGTGCACTAACGCTGGGTTCATTCTTTCCATCCTTTCATCGATGGGCTGACCTGCACTCTGTACCGAAGTGCCCTTTCTACGATGTAAGCACCCAATCTCTATAAAACACTTTTATTGCAAATTTAAATAGTAGCAATATTCCCATAACAAAGTACCTGTACTGCAGTTAGCAGGTCAATGAAAGATACATGGTACCAGTCAAAAGTTTGGACACACCTACCCATAGAAAGGTATATTTCTACTATTCTCTGCGTTTTGGGATAATTATAAAGATATCAAACTATAAAATAACATACTGTATATGCAATTATGCACAAAAAAAGTAAAAATTAAAAAAAAAAAAATTTGGGGGGGGCGCAGCTGTGTGGGTTTGGACTCAGAAGGTTGTTGGGGTCGGCAGAGGATCCCACCATGGACCGTCTGAGCAGGACCCTTAACCCGAATTGCTCTGGCTGACCATACTTTCTCCTCTGCAGCAGTTTCATGTGGTGGCCTCCTGGGATGTTTTTACAGCTGTGCTGAAGGAGGTCCCACATATATACTGAACACCCATTGGCCACTTTTCTGTCAGGTGGCCAGGTCATGTGATGTGACACTCAGTCACTGTCCTTTGTACATGGCTTGGCATTTGGCGTGTCCAAACTTTTGACTTACAGTGTACATTTGATCAGCCTCTTCTGTATGGTATTGCACCATCTGTCTATTGCTACCTCTGCCCCTGAACTGCCCTGCTGTCACACCTAAGGCTGTCCTCTTCCTCAGCATCTCCTCTGGCTCAAGCTCAGATTCACCACATCCCTGGAACAGCAGCTGGCCAGACGGTGGCTGAATCACACAGCTGGAATCAGTCCTGCGCTTTAACTTTGACCGGATGTCCCTATTAGACCTGTACGGTAATCAGTACAAAAGTTTTATAAGGAAACATAGCCCAGCTCTTTGAGAAGGGATGGTATGCTACCGTAATGTTTTGTGTATAGAAATAAGCCAGTTAATAGTAACGGACAAAGGAAAAATAGAGTTTGCCTGATTATATTACTCATTATTAAAAGGATGTTTATGAGGTTGAGTGTGACATAGACTCCCCCTTTTAAATACCTTGCTTAAGGGCCTTCAACCAAGAACGTTTAGGTTAAATATGTGCCTTAAGCCTAAATATCACACTATTGTCATCATTAACGAATACTGAAGCTAAAATGATCATTTGAGCATTTCATTAAGCAAGACACGAGAACTAAAACGAATTTTAAACAAAGTCAAAACAGAAATAAAATAAAAACCAGTAGCAATGAAAATATATGGTTTCTATTTTTAAACTCTTTCTGAGTTTAAAAGCCTGCTATAGGCTGTCAGCCCATACTGGCCTACCAAACTTCCTTCCTCTAAATAATCTACGGTTAACACAGCCCATGATAAGAGTATCAAAGAAACAAAATATTGCATATGCCCCCGTGAGATTAAACATGGAAATGCAGCGAGCTGGACACCCATAGTGAACTGGGAAAGCAAAGTGTGGAACCATTTTCAGCCTGATGCAAACTCTAATATAAGCAAATGAGTCATGGATGCAGGGCTGGTCAGTCCTAGGGGTGACATAGGCGGCCGCCTATGCCATCACATTCTGAGGGGGCGGTGATTTAATCAGCTTATCTCTGGGAAGAGACTCTTCTTACTATTCTGTACGAAAACAAAATTAGGAAGCTCTGCCAAAGTAAAAATTGAAATAAAAATGTTCAAAACCTCATAAAATTAAACTAAAAAGTAAACAAAACAGAAAAACACTATTAAAGACTAAGTTAAAAAATGGAACTAAAATTACCTTGTACCAGACCTGAGCAATGAATGAATGAATATTGAATGAACCTTATAAGTTGCAATGAGTAATTTAACTTCCTTGCATCAGTGTCTTGGGTTTGTCTATATAGCATTGCTTTGAAAATTCCACATGTAACCATCATGTCTAGGGGATAGCGAGTCCCAGCCTGGAAGTACCATTATACACACACACACATATATATATATGGACAGAACTGAGCTTGGCCTCAAGCCATGTACTTTTATAGTGTAAGAAATTAGTCTTTGTCAGTGTTTCCCAATCTAGTCCTCAGGGACCCAGAGCCAGTCCACGTTTTTGCTTACTGCTGGGAGGGAGCAAAAACATGAGCTGGCCGGGGGTCCCCAAGGACTGGATTGGGAACTTTGGTCTTTGTCACTCATGGCATGGTTGCTCCAGTGTTATAGTATAGCTGGTTGTTTTGAACCTTCCATCCAGTCGGCATCTGCCAGTCTAGTTAGTTCCATGTTTCCTGTGGTTTCTTACCTGACAGAATCAGGACGCTTAAGTCAGAAAACCCGTCCGTTGAGTGTACGGCTGTTTAGGATATTTCGGTGCCCCGTCCACTATTGCTGGACAGTCTGGTTCGGAGTGTTTTCTACTCAGTTATTTCTACCCTTTCACTATTCTCCCTCACAAATTTGACTTCATAAACATATTACACACAAGTCCCCATCTAGCATTACACATTAACGATTTGTATAGTTCCTTGAAGAGGCTCTGCTGTTGTACCCTTAAGCAGGGAGAATCTTAATCGGAAATGCTTCAGTGAGCAGCCAGCTGTATACATGGGTAACATGTACAGCTGTAAGCTGCGTTAAATCACTTCGGATAACAGTGTGAGCTGAGCAATAACAATGTAAAGTATGGCGCTTGGCAGATGGGCCTGGACTCCTGGCTTTGGCTCAGGTACTTGTTGGACTCGTGCAGGTTTCTGAGGGAAAATCCCTTCCAGATGGAGATGCGTGCCCCCCACCCCCCGTGCTTTAGCATCACAGATACAGTTGCTGCTAGCACGCAACCTCATCACCATGCATGGCTCCACTATTCATATCCCTCCCTGATGTGGTGAGCGCTACTGAGATGTCATTTAGGAGTGAATGGCTTCGATCGATAAAGAGGCCGGCCTTGCTGACAAGACAAGGGTTCGCCGGGCACCAATACGTCCTGCTGCGTGTTGCAAGGCCTTCAGGAGGAAATTAATATATGGAGCTAGTGATATTTGTTACTGAAATACACCGTACTCAACTAAATGTTAAATGCTCGTTCAGTGTTATGGAACTATACGAGATCATCTTGTTTAATTTAATTGATTGATTTCCTCCGATATCTGAAGTGATGGTGTAATTATTATGAATAATCTGTGTCATTTGTTCCATGGGACATAGTAATGAAACAAAGGACAGGAGAGTCGACAGAGTCTTAGACCACGACAGAGCTTATTTCTATAAAGTCCAATGACTCAAACAAAAACAGTCTGATTAGTCTGAGTGCCAACCTATCACAGCACTGATGTCTCACCCTACTAACAAAGAGCTGAACCCTACAGCAGGAAATACAGTATGAACTGAACATTAGTTTTCTGTAATTCTATTACGATTTAAGATTTTTGAATTGTCATTCAGATATGATAAAATCACTCTTAAAATATGTTCAATCATACTATGTGGCTCTTCTAGTTCGGACCCTGTGACCGGAAGGTCACAGGTTCAAATCCCATGGCCAGCAGAGCAACCACATGCCTGTTGGGCCCTAACACCACAAACAGCTGGATAAATGGCTGAACTTGCACTCTGACCCTCAGCTTCACTCTCACCTGTGTGTGTCTAATTAAACTGTAACATAGGATACGTGAACATTGAAGTTTTGTTACCTATACAATGACAATATAGCTATTTGATTCTATATTTTGTCAAATCCTACTTTAATTGCATACATTTAGGCAGGACATTCTGGGCTTTCTATATATTATGGACTGTTTTACACCCTATTTTGAGGCATGTCAGGGTGTTTCATATGTCTTCAGGGGGCTGAAATTCTAGAATCACCCCTGATACTAGAATTGATGATTTTTAACAATCCAACAAATTTACTGGGATGTCCTTCAACTTAGACATAGTATATAAATTCTTACCCAGAGTGCCGTTAAGGTCACTACAGCCAAACGTCAAACATAATATGAGAGCTGGAGACGCCTTGAGCGGCACCCCGGGACCCCGGAGCAGTTTGGAGGCACTTCAGCTTCACGCTCGTACGCGGCTTTAGGGGGGACCCCTGCGTACAGACTCACAAGTCTTTAGATGCACAAGGGATTGGCGACTTATCCAGATGGCGGTGGGGAACGCCAGCTACATGTGCTCTCTGTCTCCCTCCCTCCCTCCCTCTCTATTTCTCCCTCCCTCCCTCCCTCTCTATTTCTCTCTCCTGCCTTCTCTCGAGAAGCGAGAGGGGAAACGCTTTCTTGCCACCTGCAGCGTCTAACACCTATTCTCTGCCAGCCATAAAATAAGGACTGAAAGACTTACGCACTTCCTTGGATAACATCACGAACGAGTACAAGCATACGACCATCTGCTTTAAAATCTTTCAAGACTCGCTGTAATTCGTCAATGTTTAGCAATATCTTTTTTTTGATGCAACAGCTTCTTCTTGACCTGTTTGGTGTTCATTTCCTGTTTCAGTATGTGGAATATCAGTTCGATTTTTTTGTTTCCTTGTGCCCTTCCCTCTAACAGCCCTACTCCTCTATTCTTCTGTGGTTCTTTGGGCTAGCTAATAATAACAAAGTGGGTCACATACGTGAAGTTGTTTCAGAACAATGTAAAAAATTCCTTGCTATTATCATGTTGTTCTTGTTTGCTTTCTCTCTAGCTGTTCAGTGTATGGCGAGAGCCTCTGGGCTAGGATTCCACCTCATCTTGCATGTAATTTATAGGCTTTTGGCCGAATGGGCTCGATTTGGGTGAAGACGTGGGTGTTGACCTAGAGGGTAGTCATCTGAGAATCTGACTGTTGGCTGCCGTCTTCTCCATATGCCACTTTCACGACACTCTGTTTTGAAAGTTGTTCTCGTATCCGGAACTCCGATCGCTCCATGAGACCTGGAGATCCGGCTGCGAATTCCCGATGTCAGGCCTCTATCTGTGTGCATCTTAACCTGAACCTGTAACTTTAAACCCACTTTTCGCATCCCCTTGTCCTTGTGTGGACATGCATAATGTGATGGATTAGCGGAAAACAGTGAAACTAAACAAACGTGAACTTGTGAAAGCTTCCAGTTAGCATGGCGCTCCACCAGATGGTCCATCTTTGGAATCTATGGTCCGAGATCATTCCCACACAGAAATGCCCTTCTTCATTCCTGCTCTGGGACAGTATCCTATACATTCAGCATCTCAGCTTTTATTTAATTAAGTAACATTTGTTTTTTTTTTTAATTATTTAATATAATACAATATAATATCAGTGAGTCATATTTCAGATTGATGGCCCAATATAAACACAAATAGCTGAGTCCTACTTTATTATTTTTTTAACTGGCATGTGGTATGTGGTAAATTACGCTCCTCCAGTTTCTGCCAGCATTTGTTATTAAATCCATTTTTTAAATTTAATTTAAATATATTCCTTTGCAGAAATTGAAGGTAAAGGAACGGAATGTATCAATTTGAATGTGTCTTAGGAAAATCTCACTGGCATATTGGTTGGGTTACTAACCATATCGGCAGTAAAACGAATACAGCACCGGGTAGGTCTGAGTCATGGTTCATGTTGTCTAGTATCTTTGCATGTATAGAATATTTACAGATCTACGTTTTATCTGAAGTCCTGCAGAGATCAGTGAGTTTCAGGTAGTTAGTGCTTCCACCAAAATAACATTATATGTATAAAATATAATAAAACCAAAAAACAGAAACTTTGAAGAGAAACGGGGAAATGGACTCTCAATCAGTAAATCATATTCCTAGTTCTTTACAAAATTTGTTTGGGGAGAATTTCATTGGTCGCACTTTATGTTGCTGAGGGTCTAGTGGATAACAGAACATAATCCTGCTTTTATTGAACGCTGACTGCATTTTTCAATAGAAATACTGACCGCATGGAACCGTTTGAGAGAGCGAGGAATAATCACCACTCCTTTCAACTTGTGCTAACTGCGTCCTTGACAGAAACGGTTGCCGGTGTAGTGAAAGTCCTGTCATTGAGGAAAGTGGGCTTTCAGTAACACACGGGCTGCTGGAATGGTTGCTATGGTTGTACCATAAAAGGACAGAAATGTGCAGTCTGCAGGCCAGGCAAGTGGGGGCTCATTTAATGCCGCATGAGTGTTCAGGAAGCGCATGACACAACTTTCTGGTAGTTTCATATTTAGAATCTGTTGAGGCTGCAGGTGTGTGTAGTGGGTGTGTTTCTGGGTGGCTATTATTTTTGGTGAAAAATTTGGTGCAAAACACATGCTTGTGTGTAAGATTCAGACAGCGGGTACATTCTGGATCCAGGATGACTTGGTGGGTGCCTCCAGTTGTCGTGGGGGGTGTGAGGGCACACCTGGCCCCCATCTGCGGTCCCCACGGCGGGGGGGGGGGGGCTTCCTGTTCTGCGGACATCATTTAGTGCCGGAGAAGATTCCGGGATCCACTGCACCAAGAAGCCCATGATCTCCCACCCCTCGCCCCCATTTGCGATGGCATCTGAAGCTATGAGTTGGAGTGATCCCTGACATCGACCCCAAACCACATGACTAAGCAATTCATCTGGCCAACATGTGTGATGGTCCAGAAAAAACATTCACTGGTTATGTTTGTGGTAGCATGTGTACATAGTCACCTATTATATACTCTTACTGACTCTATAAGCTTACTTGCTTATACCCCAAAACTGTTTGGACCCCACATTTTGTCTCACCCTTTTTCGTACATCTGCATGATGATTTGTTTATTAATAGCACATTTCTTATTCCTCGAGCTCTCTTTTAATATTTAAATTCTGCTTACCGTTTTTCTGTATTTCTGTCTTGACACTATGTCTGAATTGTATCTTCAACACCATAGTAAATTCTGACGGACATTTTGATCAAAATGCAATTTTTACCACGTTGTATTTAAAATTGTAGCCTACACACACACACACACATATATATATATATATTTGTTTTCGAACAAAATGTTTTTCCACATACACGTTTGTCCGTGTACGGACAGCTTGACGGTCCCTGCATGCCACCACCTGCAATACAACAAATAGCTTGTACTATTTACACGGCGGACAAAAGTTTTCTGATTCCGATAATTTTGCAAGCAGGTCACCAGAGAACCCGGCCACTGACTGTTTGCGTTTGTTTGAATATATATAATATCTGATCCATCAATGGTAGAGCTTCAGCAAGCCTACAAGCGTGCAGCACATGACAGCAAACACCCCAGAAAGCGTATCCAGATGTGTTTTGTTACGAAAAAATTTGACTAATTAAACAGACATTCAGTCTTTCGTGTGCCTATTTGCCTATTATTCCCGTCATTTGTTACCATCCATCTTAAAGCTGTCATCTCTCATCAATAAATTTATATCAGAAGGTATGTACATATTCTGAATAAAATCTTTAATAGTTATGCAATTTTAGTACTAAAATATGCTAATGGTTCTGTAATTTCCTTTGATGGAATGTGCTGTGACACATGCAGCTGTCGGGCTGTATGTTATTTTATGGGGCCCATGTGCTAGCATCCATTGTATGGACCTTTGCAGGCTGTGAAGTCACTTCCTTCCTGGAAGACTGCCAGAACGAGTCGTCCACCTGCCAGCCTGGGTGTCTGGGTAGACTGTGGTCTCTGTGTTGGGGGGCTGCAAAAACACATAGAGTGCCTGTTCAACTCCAGCCCCCCTTTATGCTTGGCGTTCTTCTTTGTGATATCGTCATCTGCTTGACCATTTAGTATTTTATGTGTTTTTGTTCAGGCATTTTATTGGGCTCCCCTCATGGGCCTGACGTATATTTACCAGTTCTGGTACATTTTTTTGGTGGTGGAGATAAAGGTCAGGTTGAGGAATGACAGATGAGACTATAGTCATACATGTGGAGCTGGAAATAGGGTAGACATTTCCAGTATTCCCATGTCATCATACAGTAAATTCTCACAAGTATAATTAATCCCTGAAAAGATAAATGTCCATTTTTGTAGAAAGCCTATAAACTTTGGTTAATATGCTTATTAAAAAAAACTAAACATTTTTTGTCTGCCAGTGTCTCAAGCAACATTTTTTTTTTTTTGCATAAAATCCAGTATCTGTTTTTCTGTCATGGCTTGTATTTTGTCAGTCATGCCAATGAATGTATGATTTCCGCATTTTTGTGGGGCAACAGTTGGTTGGTTAATCTGCTTGTTGATGCTCCTCTTTTTGACTACAGCGGACTTTTAATAAAACCAAAGAGATTGCATATGATATCTGGCCATACTGGTCAATCTGGGGTCGCTCGACCAACTGTCTCCAGCCCAGAACAGATAATAGCAGGCATATTTCGCTCTTACTGTCAGCTAAACATTTTTAGAGGCAGGCCTCTTGGGATGTAATTCACAATATAAATGAAGCCATTTTCACTTCTCTGTGTCATGGAAGCAGCAGTACTTTTTTGTATTATGTGTTTTATGTTTCCAGAAATGTGACATAAATTAATGAACTCGGTCAGGGAGTGCTGAGAGAGAAGTCTCAGTGGTGGGGAAAACATTTTAGTGCCGTGTCGTTCATAGACTTAACCCAGATGTAACCATTATATTTTTCCATTTTGACTGAAATGCTGGAGATGTGGTTCTCCGAGGAACCGTGGAGGATAAAGTCCTTGGCTTCGGGAGGGAGAGGGCCTGGGATTCCTTCCCCCTGAGAGCTGTTGGACCAAAAAAGATAATAACAAAAAAAAATAATAATTGGAGAAGAAAAAAGGGGAGTGGGGCTAAAGTCTCATGGAAGAATGGATGTGTGATTCTGGACTTTAGCTGGAACGTGGGATGAACTGATGGGTGCTATTACTCAGCCTCAGAAAAAGGCCAGAGGAACCAGGAGTCCAGTTATTTTTAACACGAGAACTTCAATGCTATTTATAATGTTAAAGTTATTTACTTTTGTTAATTGAGCTGAAAATATTAAAAATATTGGGAAAAAAAAACCCAGGCAAGAGTAATTTGAAAAAGTAATTTCAAGTAATCTTGAAGCTGCAGTTTAGTAAATACATATTTTTAAAAAGTGAACTGTAAGGACTAAAAACATTTGTGATGGATAGGGATGGATGATGCTGAGGAGTGTGTACATGACTGGAAAGGATGTAAAAGGCCTCGCTAACAGAACGCCGTGACCGTGTTTCCTTGGCTAATAGATTATATTTCAGTGCCATTGACCTCCATTGACCTAAATGAACCACCAAGTCAACAGAATGAAATCTCTTAGGAGATTTTTTTTTATTTACTTTGCTGACTAGGATGCAGAAATTCCTGCTACATCATTGCAACATCCGCTGCAGAAGTCTGCTAAATGTCTGCTTTGATATTGTAGTCTGCAGTTTCTACTTAACCCGTCAGGTTCTTAAAGGAAGAAAAAAATAAAATAATA
The DNA here is from genome assembly GCA_011763525.2 of Mormyrus iriodes. NCBI lineage: Eukaryota > Metazoa > Chordata > Actinopteri > Osteoglossiformes > Mormyridae > Mormyrus > Mormyrus iriodes. Next base: position 10,749,620 of record JAAGVU020000078.1, on the reverse strand, counting down.
TATATATATATCCACCCTCAGGGAGTCAAACCTGCGACTAGACCTTTCAGTCTAACTCCTTAACCGCTCTGCTTGTTGATCTTCACGGGCTTCTGCGGAGACATTACATGAGCAGCGATTGCTTTAACAATGATTTGCTTCATCTCAGAAGGAACAAACTTGCGTTCTCCTTGGAGAAATTATCTTGGAGAACTGCCCGTTTCAGAGGGATTTCACCTGGGAATTAATTCATTCCAAAGGATTATGATGAATGATCTGAGGGGACTTTATCAAAGGTTATTGTGGAAAAGGCTGCAGGCCGTAACCATTTTATTGGTTTCGCTTGGAGAACGGTTGGGCTACTAGCTTTTATTTGTCTCTGTTTTCCCTTGTAACCTCTTTCACTTGTTCTTGTTACACACTGACCCATAGTACTGATATTGCTAAGTATATTTAGGCTTCTATGCTATCAGCTGTGTTTCTGTTCCTGTCTTGCAGGACTGTATGTCATGGATGCCAAGCTCTTCATAATCACCTTCTGTCCTTCTGTTTGTGAGACGTACTGCCAACACGGAAGAGTTGTATAAAATAAAACATACATAAATAAAATGTGCACAATTTATAATCAAATATGTTTAGCATTTTTCAAAATTTGCCCATAGTAGGTTCAGGGAATGCCTAGGCCAGGGTGGCCAAATCCAGTCCCAGAGGGCCAGTGTCCTGCACATTTTTGGGTTTCCCCTATTTTAACACACCTGATTCAACTCCTTGTGCTAATTACCACAGAGTTCCTGAGCTGAATCATTTGTGGTGGGACAGGGAAAGAACTAATGCTTCCAATTACCTCGGAGGTCGGAACTCGTCACTGGGAATGACGTCACACCCGAGTTAACCGCGTTCCAGTACAGCAAGTCAGAAAGCCATTTAGCAATACCAGGGATCTGTTTCAAAAAGCAAGATTTCTTGCTTAGCCGGATAACTTGCTGGATTTAATTTACCCTAGTTTAAATGGCCTTTATCTATCACTTTCATTTAGCCTGGACTACCTTAAATCTGAAGTTATCCGGCTAAGCAAGAAATCCTGCTTTCTTAAACAGGCCCCAGTTCTAGCCCGGTTAATTGTTAGCTATTGTTAGCAATACCAGTTGATAACAACACATTACCTGGTATTTTGTGCATAAAAACACCGCAGCAACACGTCCACAGATATCGGTCAGATGGTACTGTGTGTACGACCGATTTAATGAGACACAAATAGGACATGAGTGTTAATACACAGTATAGACACATTGCAGGCATTAATTACAGCTTTCACTTTTGTCGATAAAGGGTGCAGCCATCTTGAATTCTGAGGTCAGGGTTATGTAGATTCCTTCAACTTCTGAGGGCGGAAGTTGAAATTTCCGCCTAGGAACTCGGAATTTCCGAGTTACGAGTTGAAATGGAACTCAGCATAAACTACGCAAGGCTCCGCCCCCCCAGGACTGGAGTTTGGCACCCCTGGCCTAGATTAAAGAAGTCTATTTAGGTTTACAGTCCTGGTTACTCCACTTTGAAGCACTTTAACCAAGTTGTGGGGGGGGGGGGGGACTTGATTTTGGAAGGTTGTCATAAAAGAAATATATAAAGACAAATAAGAAACACCAAATCTCTTTAATCTAAAGCAAACATTACCTAAGAGGATGCTAATCCAACTGTGTAAAATGGGCTAAAAGAGAAAGATCTGAGATGATGATTGCTGTACTGATAAACAGCGATTCGCGAACACGGCCCCAGACCAGAGGGAGCCACATTTGTGGTTTATTTTTTTATACAAAAATTTGACAGAGATTTAAAAAAAGTTTCCTTAAATTTACTGACGTCAGCACTACATAAAATTTTACCGTCTTTTAGATATATGGACTGAATGGCCTGTACTTTATAGACAAACCCCCCTAACATTTACCTGCTTTAAATAATTTGTATTTACCTTACAAAACTGTTACTCGAATGATGTCCACTAAAATTCATCGCTGTAATTAGTGCATTGATGATGAATTAGAGTGAGCTCCCAAAGGCGGGGAAGGCACACTTTATCTGCTATTAAAGGTCTATTTTTACTGAGCCAAAAACTCAGCGACAGTTTCTGCTTAAGGCAAGCAAAAGAGATAAATGTATTCTATAAAGCGATTCTTTGTTACAAAGCTTGCCTGAAATCATGGCCGTCTGGGGGAAACAACGCAGCGTTTTAACAGTCCTGTAAAAACACTTACCGCCGTTGCTTCTTTTTTTTTTAATGGATTTTTCACTTCCGAATAGTCAAAGCTCCGAACACCAGTAAAGAAATTACTGACAATCACAAATCAACACAAACAAAATCAATGTGAGAGGACAGGTGACAAACAAAATGAGAGCCTGATAGCCGACGATATTAACGGGTGTTTCCTGATTATAATGAAGCACTAACACACTGGAATACCAGAGACAAAGGCCTCCAACCCACCGCCCTTAATTACAACAGACCCCTTAGCTATCAAAAGATCGGAAAACAACTAGGCCCAAACAAACATAAACATTAGAATTATTCATTGTTTTCATACAGCTCTTTCCCCAGTGATTAAACACATTGTCTCCAGCTTGTTTATCAGCAGAGATGAGTTCCCAGGTTTACTCTCTGAGAGCCATAAAGACCTCACGGTCTCACATCGGCGTGTCGACGGGGGGCATGGACGTTAACGGCGAGTCCTCAGGGCTATGGGGTGGTTTGCACAGTGCGCCTATCGCAAATTAAGTTGGGGAGCTCCTACCCCGCGGCCTGAATGTGATCCATTTGAATCCGAAAGAGCCACATTAGAGGGCCGCATACTAACAGTGTTGTCACTTCTGTGATGTGAAAGCCTTGAACATTAATCCTGCTGAGAGCCTGTTTGTTGAGAACTCAGTGTAATGTGGGGATGAAAAACTCCACCTACTTGTTTGCCAGAAGGATAATTTTTTCATCTGTGATCTCACAGGGCCAATGGTTTCCATAAGCGCTTAAGAGCGACCGCTATGACTATCGGAATCGTAGATGCCCATTACTTTATAATAACAAGCGAGTCCCTGTTTTCCAAAGACTCCCGTTCCAGGCTGGCGGTAGAGGTCACACGTGACGGCTGAACATCTTCAGCGCACCTCTGGCTCCAACTCCCAATCACTGCCGAATGGCCACCTCACAGTGCAGTGGAGAAACCACCCCAGTCCCATGGATAAGAAGGGACAAGGGAGAGCTCTACTCAAACTGCCCTGTTACTAGTCAACACCTGGGTGCATCTATTTGTCTAGCTGCTTTACAGGCAATGACAGAAGGAGGTGAACCTTAACAGGAAAGCCTACTACTGGGAAATAGCTGGCAGGGGACGACCAGGATTTAGGCTTAGCTACTTGTTAATTATCACTGAGTGTCCATGGCAGGTAAAACGTAGCAGTGAGGCAGTTTTGAGGACACAACCTCAGCACAGTAAGCCTCATTCGCCATGAGAGGAACACTGAAAAATGTTCTCTAGACATCATTTCTGCTGACTACTGGTTGTGATTTCAGGGGCTTTCCGTGAAGCATATAGACAGGGTGATGCATGGGATGGGAGCTGACTGGCCAGAGGATGACTTATGCATGGACATGATGACGGGTGACCAGAGAGAGGTGGGAGGCAGGCCTCCACCACAAAAGGGCTGCTCGATTTTGAAGCTGTCTGAAGACACTTACACTGCTTGGTTGCATGTCCAGGGGGATGCCACGTTGAGCCCCAGCAGACCAAATGCTTTCAGACCATACTACCATTGACCGTCATCGGCCCTGTCCAAATTCTCATGGTGCAACCCTCGGTGGACGCTTGTAGTTCTCAGCATCAGCTTGGTTAATGTCTCATGCTGCACAGTGTCCCTCAGAAGCCTGCATCTCTTGGGACTTGAATGCCAATAAATGTCAAATGCAGAAAAATAAACGCCCGCCTCCACAATGATAAGGGGAACGCCTCAGGGTAAGATCAGATGAGCGTGGGACAAATCCGGCCTTTGATCCTCAATACTTTGGCCGTCGTCTTTTAAAATAAATTACTGCCTGACTGCAAGAATGCATGTGTTGTGATGCTGGTCCTCCGCTGTCATTATTGGCCTGGATATACCCAATTCCTGTCTTATTTCATACTGATAAGTGATTGTAAAAGGGGATATATATGTATGATGCAATCCTGCAGACCTTCGGCTGCAAGAAAGATTCACATTAAGGTTTGTAATAGGCCTACCTTTTAGTTCTAGATTGAAACCATTTCAACACATTATGTCTGATGCAGACACTGGATTCAGAACCCTGAAAACCTCTGAAACACACAGGAGGTAAAGTCACGCTCTGAATGATGTAAATGAGCCAGGCCCCACAAGTGAGGATATCGCAGTCGAAGGACCTAAATGAGGTAAATTACACAGTTATTACAGGCTAGCTCACCTTCGGGGAGTGTTCTTCTGGCTGATTGTCGTAGGGAAGATAAGTAGACTAATGCTGGGCCTGGACTGGTACCAGTAGTGCCAATGAGAACGCTAGCATGTAAATGTCACCTTAGGACCATGTTGTCTCATGTTGTTTTTTAAATAATCATCCCTACACTTAAGATGTTCTTTTATTAGAAGAATGCAGAACTGCCAAAGTGGCCAATGCTATACGCTGATAGCACTTGACTTGGCTTGGATGAATATTTCACCCATTGAACTGATTTTTTCTACACTTCTGTCTTTTGTCTTCATGTCAAAGCAGTGCTTTTGTGTGCAGACAATGATCTAGTCGTATAAATTTTGTCCTCGTTCATGTCAGTAATATCTGTTAAACTTGAATGGCGACATACGTAATGCCATTTTGCTGTATCCTCTGAACTAGGGACTGATTTGAGTTATATTTAAAAGACTAGTAACAATATTAATCTACTGCGGCAGCAATGAATGGACCCAGGTGGTGCAGAGCCCACCCATTCAGTGTTCACAGCAAGCAATGCAATACGATACGACTATTGTGTCTGACAGGTTTGTGCAGATGGTTTGATCAATCAGAGGAGATGTGCTATTGAAAGACGAATAGATTTTTCTTCCTGTTTGTTCAATTGGTCCTAGTAATACTGCAGGTCATTAAAAAACTTATTTAAAAAAAATGTAGTTGAGCTTGTACTGTGATTTTGCTGCCAAGTGAATTGTTATGGGACGGGCCCACCTGATTTCCTGCCGGCCCACCCACGCCATGATTCCTGGCTGTGCTACTGATATAAAGATCAGTATTTTATTTAGAAAATCAAAGAAGGCTGGGAAAATTATTGGCACACAACCAAAAGCATTTAACTTTATGTCATTTCCTGTGTGTTTCACCCCACATGTGTTTAGTTGCCAGTCCTAGTAAAAATTCCACATTCCAAAGGTTCCATGTTGAGATAATAGCTTCAGATCTGCCCCAACACACCTCTGTGTGAAAGACCAAGAGAGAATATCTTCCAGTGAACTCTAAATGATGATTATTTCCAAACATGGTACACATTTCCAAAGACCTTGGGATTCCTGTTTCTGTAATTTATAGTTTTCAAAATCCTTTTTCTGTCGGTGGGACTGCTGTCAACACCCCCAAGGTATGGGTGCAAAAGGGAAGTTGATCTCCCCCAAAGCTTGTTGAAGAATATAATGAACAACTTCTGTTTAGCGATACACATTAGCACTTTACAGACAACCGGACGAAGTGAAGAGTGCCCCCTAGAGCCAGATATAACAGTGGTTTAGTGATGTTTTGGGTAATGACCCCAAACATAAATCCTAAAGCACCCAGCAATGTCTCAGAAAGAAATGCAGGATTGTTCTGGAGTGGCCAGTGATGAGTTCTGACCCGAATCCTAAGATAAAAACCCATTGTGAGATGAGAAAATAGCAGCTGGTCAGAAGAGCTCTTTGAGAACTGAAGGACTGGACTGGCTTGCAGTGAATGATGGGGTTTCCGTCGATAAAGGCCGTGTCACTCAGCACCGATCACTAGCTATTCTTAATCTGTCTAGGATGAGAATTTTTTTTCTAAGTAAAATGTGTTTTTTTACTAATATTCTGCTTCCCTTGTAATAAAACAAATAAAAATGGGGGAAAGTTTTCTGGTTTCAATTTATTTGACTTATTTAAAATTTGGCTTTTAGTCCCAATAAAATTGTAACACAGCTGTAAATAGAAGCCAAATTACAGTGGAATACCCTTTCCTTTCCTTACAGCTCATCCAGGGTGATCCCCGCCTCATTCCCTGTGCCTCCTATGATTGGCTGCAGGCTTACCGTGACCCTGTACCCGATGAGTGATTGTGAAGAATGCATGGATGTTCTTAACGTGTCCTTAAAAATATAAATCTTAATATATAACATTTGTCTCAGAATTTAAGTTATTTGAGGAGAAATTTGTCTGGCATTAAAGGATTAACCTGTAAGATTTTTTGGCGTAGACAAAACAGGTGAGTGGACTTTGTCTCCTAGTGGTATGACTGTCGGAAAAGTGTGCTCCTTCTACTGTATCAAACGCCTTGCAGGCTGCAGTAGATTTGCTGTGGTTTCATTAATTGCAGATCCATTCTCTGGATCCCAGTGAAATTGGGAAGTGGATGTAGCTTACCGCATTTGGTGGCCTTTGCATTGATTTTAGCTGTAATTTTCCAGGAGTAGACCTTGCCGTAACTTTTCCCTAAACGCCACACAGGAGATTAAGGAAGTAGCCGTTTAATTAACTCACATAATCAATCGGTGTAGTCTGCAGATGTGGACTGTGCATTCGCGATTTAGGAGTGGGAGGGTGGGTGTCTGTGTGACCCTGCAAGTTTAATGTGTGAGAATCCTTTCATGAAGTGGTCTTCGGTTTTGTGAAGTGGGCCGTTTGTCTGCTTTAAGGAAAATGCTGTCCAAGAACAGCTTCCTGAAGACGCGTCATTTTGTTTTGTTGCGTTTTTTTCCTTTGCTTTGATTTGTTTAAGCTTCTAAGTTTTTGTTCCTGGTCTATATTATATTCTATTATCTCATCCATCTGAGGCCAATTTATCCGGCAGCCTGTTGTTTATCTGCAAAATAGTGCACTTTTGCATTGCAGTTATTTTCTCCACAGTTTCACCATAACCACAGACTCTGTTTACACCAATCGGTGACTCGACAGCTACGCTCTTCCAGGACCAAAGAATGTTCAGGTTTGTCTAGCTCCTACCTTACATATTTGTCCATTTGGGCAGGCCCACCCAGCCTAACGTTCCATGGGTAAGTCAATCAAGGAATACAGGTCTAGTTTTCAAGTGTTCCAAGTGTAGTAAGCTATTAATTTAACATAAATTCTGCCTTCAAAACATGGTGCTTGTAGTGCATTAATTATGGGTCTTCTTCTGTAATCACCTTGGTAAGTGCAAGAACCTTAATGGGTCACTCTGGATAGCACGGTGCATCAAATGAATGGCACTCAATTAAATTTATTTCCTTGTGTACAGCGACATATTTTGCCTCAGCCTGCAGATCAAATGAAGATTAAATCAAATGAAAGGCCAATTTTATTGAGGCTTTTTACGATCGTGTGTGGCGGCGAGAATGTGGCAGTCCTTTCAATCTCGTGTGCTGGTGCTGAGGTTAGCATTAGCCAGCTACCTTGACCCAGTGGCACAAACAGAACCATCAATTTGTCATTTATCCAACAGTCACAAATCAGGCAGGGGTGTCTAAATGTTTTATTCATTCCACCTATCACCAGCCTCTACCCACCCCCTCAAATATTAATCTGAAAGCTGGTATGTTCTGTTGACCCACAACCTTGACCAGGAGAAGGCGTTAGAGGATGGATTTATGTATGGATGGATTAGATGTTTGATTTGTTAGGTGTTTGTCACTAGTTCAGAATAAATATTTAGTAAAGCAGTTTAGAACCTGGACTTGGCTGCTGATATAACCCAGCAGTATTCGGTACCAAAGGGCTATGTGCGAAATTTCACTTTAACTGAGCACTTAAACACTGGATTGAAACAATTTATAGTCTCAGAACGCTGAGGTTGGTAGCAGCTTAATGTGGTCTGCTAGGACCAGGGTTGAAGATCGCTGTTATTCCATGTGCTTGGATCAATGCTCGAAAATCAAATTAGCCCCCTATCATTGGCCATTTGTCTTCAGATTTTCTTCCTCGTTAAAGTCAGGTTTGCCTGAGATAGTCTTGTGATGTCGCAATGATGGATAATTCCACCCGAACCTTTGACCCCCTTTGTCACAATTTCGACGCTGCAAGAACACGGGACACTAAAAATGGCATTCATAAAGGAAGGGATTAAAGTTTAGGCCCAAGTGCATCCATAGTTGTACCAAGGCTCTCCCATTTGTATGCAGAATGAACTGTGCAAGTCTGAGAAAAACACAATTAAACACAGGCCCATCTATCACACCACTGAACAGCACGAGAGGTTTTTTTAATGAAGAAACATTCGATGTTCGTTATGTAACGTAAACTAAACTACATGGTACAACAAGGAAGTGCAGTTGTAATGAGAATGATTTTTACGGGGGAATTTAATTGTTCTTACCAGGGATATTGTTTTCAGATATTCCAGTGTTTTTATTATGTTATTTTCTATTTTTTTTTTTATTTTAAACTTTCATTAAAATTAAGTTTTCCGGCAAGCTGTGGGAAGGCGAAGACTTCTCCGTGTCTGGCACAGGAACAGATGCTTGGAGTTACTCCTAGGGCCCCTGGCAGCCGATGACAGTGGCATGTATTTCCTGTCACGGCGAGGCCTCTTGCCCACCGCGGAGTGCAGCATCGCGCCGTGTCATGTTACCCAGCCTGCCTCCAAATCAAATAAAAGCCTCATTCTGCTCGGACTCTTATGCTGGCCTTGTTTGTGTCTTTTTCCCTTGTGATGATTCTATACACTAATGAATTTAATAACTCTCCCCCGGGTGCTGGAGGGGGAGGTCCTCACAAGGAGAGTCGGACTTGATAAAAGCTAAATGTGGACCTCCCTCGTCACCCCTCTCGAGTTTTCTTCTCAGGGAGGAGCAGCGATTCAACAGTTGTTCATCAGTTACTAGTCAAGGTATCAACATGACCCAAATTTTCATTACAGGGGAAACCGAAAAGGTTTCTAACTGTGTTTGAGTTGTTTATCATGATCTTGTGCTAGTGTCTAGGTTTTGTGTCGGGGGAGCTGTAATACTCTGAAACATAAACACGTTGTTTTGCGTGTTCCCACGCTCCCAGAGTGCATTTCAGTTGCTGACCTTATTATATGCCAGCGTGAGGCAGCATTTGGTTTGTAGTCAGTCTTTAATAGTAAACCAAAAATAAAGTAGCATTGCCCACTTGAAAACAGGTTTTATTTGGGTTCCTCCCGCAGTTTTGCTGACCAGCAGTGCCTGATCTGGGTCTCGCTCTTTTTCTCTCCATCTCCCTTTGAAGCTGTCACAGCAGAAACCCCTCTGTCAGCCGTAGCTTTAACCAGCCATGCACCCGTAACCTCAAAGGCCCGAACCTATCCGGCCCCTGAGACACTGCCTTTCGCAGCCAGTTCCGGCATCTTCCGTCAGGCCGTCTCCACCTGAAGAGGAGGGATGTACGCACGGCCATTCAAAGCAGCATACGTGTAATTACGGAGATCTATCGAAACCCTGTAATATGCAATAGATGCTATTTTGATTTGTGTAATATGATTTTAAGATGCTATTTTATAATCATGCCCTCTAAACTTGTATAAAATAAAGACACAATGTATATAGTGCTGTAATGTTGTTACATTACGTTAAAGATAATTGGTTATCACTGCCACCTCTAGGACTGGGGGTTCGAATCCCACATGCATTCAGTGTCTGTAGGGTGTCTACAGGGTTTCTCCAGGTACCCCACTTTCCTAATGCTGTCTGGATTCCCTAAATTGCCCATAGTGTGTGCCCTGTGATAGACTGGCACCCCATATGGCATGTGCCCTGTGATAGACTGGCACCCCATACAGCTTGTGCCCTGTGGAAGATAGTTGTGCATTATATATGCTTATACTCTTATACTGTTGTTACACGGATACATAAAAGCGACACTGTTCAGCTGCTCTTAGAAATAGTTTCCAATTAAAACATTTAACCGTAAGCTGTCATTGTTGTGCCATTGTCATAATTTACATAATTTCAAAAATTGAAATTTCCGAGAAGAGAAAGGTGAGAAGAGCAGGGTTTCATTTTGGGCTGAGTGAACACCTTCTGTGGCTCTTGTGGCAAAGTCTAAAAACAGGAAGTTCTGTTGTGACGTCCGTCCGAAGTGTGAAAGGGGGCCGGCAGTCATTTGCAGGATTTCTGCGGCCCTGTTTACACTTGGTTTTCAAATGTGTCTTAGGAGATCGTATCGCGAGTATCGCGAGTATACAGCGCATGTAAACGACATCATAAAGTGCAAACGACCGCCGAGACGCATTGTGATATTGTGATCCGATTACTCAAAACGCCTGTCAAAGTGGTTTGAGATGTATGTGACCATATATGTATCCTGATCTTTCCATGACAAATATGACACAGTAACTATGTATGGGGCAGTAATGATATCTAAACAATAGTGGTCAGCTGGACATCTTGCAGACACACGACTGACTCGGGTGTAAACGGTGATGTATCTCAGCTGTCTACTTATGATCTAATTCCCAAGATGCATTTTAAAACCAAATGTAAACAGGGCCTCTGATGTCTGTGCCCTCAATGCTGAGCCGTAGGGAAAACCGTAAATCAGACAGGACCGGCCACGGCAAACTGGACCTCTGTTAGGAGAGGGACCGTGTTGCTTGAGGAAAGAGGCGTTAGCAACGGATGCCAGACTCATCGCTCTCTCTCTCATACACACACCTAGACGTCCAGGCATGCAACTGTGACTGTGCCTCTGTTCACGATTCGTGAACCGTGGTGTCTTTGCCATCTTATTTATTATTTGGAAATGACTTTTGGTTACTACAAAGCTTTTAAATGAGACAGAAAAAATTGTTAATGCATTATTATGGATGATAATCACATACAAAGGTCAACCTCACCATGGAAAAATATAGTTGTGAGCAAAGGAATAGAACCGTTCTTAAAATGTTCACTTATGTCTATTTGTTTTATTTCATTGTAGTTTTTTCTTAATCGGCATTTCAATTGTTTTGCATGAAAAGTAATTATGCAAGCATACGGTGTCTGTAGTCTGTGGAGGACTGTTCATATCCCTAACATAGAAATGTCACATCCTATTTTTCCAAAAACAAATATTTTAAAATCTATACTTTTCTGCGTTAATTCAAGTCATGCTACACGTATATTGCTCTCTGCCGTTGTCCTTAAAAAACCTCTCTCCCATAAAAGTCTGTCCATTCTATGTCACATCCATAATACGGATAAAATGCTGTGTATTTCTAACATGATAAATCCATTTACGAATTTTGAGGATTTCTCTATACTCAACCTAAGGAGATACATGAAAAGATATGCAAATTCACTCATTGACACCAAGTGTCTCCACGCTCCGAGGCATTCTGTTTGCCAAAATGAGTCTAAATGTCACATCCATAACATTGCAATTGCCCAGAAGTTACCTAAACCTGCTGTGTTTTACTTTTACTGGTTGTTGTTCCACTCATTTACAAACATCATCACAGTTTTGATTTTCTATTCTGATATTATCTGTTTGGTCCAGGCGTGAATGAAAGTAAATCAGTCACGGTTGATGGGGGAGGGGCCCGCTGCTGTGGTGCTCTGTCCTGCAGCCCGTGACTTCATAATCTGATTCGTTACTCCAAGTTTCTGACATCTCAGCGCCCCTCAAATCTCTCTCTCTCGTTTATCTGGGGGGAGGGGGGGTCCCCAGAGCAGCAGCTAATCAGCAGTCTGATTCTAATCACTGCCTTCATCCCCGCTATTGTCAGCTCTGATTAATTCTGCCGCACTCTGGCCCGCATCCAGCCAGCTCCCCGTTCATTACTGTTTGCACTTAATCAAATACCTATTTGAGATGGGTGTCACCCTGACAGTACCCACCCCCCAAAGCCTGCGGATGCCTTTCCACAGTCTACCTCCCTCAGCTGGGATGGTCTTCCTGCACCAAGACAACAGGGTCAAGAGGGTCACCCCCGCTGCACACACCGCGCATCACGCCCGAGCGCCACGGCGAATTAAAGCAGCCCCACACTCACTAACATGCCTTCCTCTACCCTGCACTGAAAAGGACGAACAAAAACACGAGGAACAAATGAGAGACATGAGTAAGAAAGGCATCAATCCTCTACGGGCGCCTGGCGTAAGCGGCCCCCAAGTCGGTGTTGATGCGTTTCCTTTCACTACGCACATAAAGCCACAGGTACACCGTAACTGGGTTTAAGTAGCTCTCATTTGTTACTGGTTGCCGTGCTGTCAGCCTGCGAGCTGCTCCTCCCCAAAACACCAGGGGAATGGCTGGCCTCGCTCCCATTAACCACCGCTCACAAACCCCTCCAAACAGGTGCGTTTGCACCCTTTTCCTGGAGTGCCTAATTAGAAGTTCACCCCCGGTTTCACCCGGTAACAGAGCTGCTCTCGGCTGGTGCCCACACGGCCAGCCTCCAGTTCTGATTCTGGGGACGGTACTTGAGCCAGATCCTTTACGGATCGTGGCGGGTCGGTTCTGTGGCTCATTCTTCCTCTGTGGGGTTACGGCATAAATCATATTGCATCACCCGAATTTCCCCCTATAGAAAGAATGGTTACACTCTGGTCCTTGAGGGAACGGTACCTCACCAGCTGTTGTTGCCTTGTACCCTTTTTGTGTTCAGTTTTCTTTGAATTTCCAGCCTGAGACCTATAAATAAAGTGGTGGTGCAAACATACCCCCCCCCGTTTTTCATTGTCTTGGCACTGGCTGGTGTGAAGCAGGAGGTGGAGGTCCTCGTTCACCCAGTCTGAAGGTGAAGGCGGAGCCTGAGCTTCGACGGACGCCGAGCAGCGAGGGTGCGGCCCCTACACCTTTAGATAACATTCTGCTGTAAGTGTCAGCAGATCCCTCAACGTCCCAAGCCTTCCTGGAAAGCTCCCGCCTGATTTAAGGTAACATTAAATAAACTCAGCTCTCTTGCAACCACGGGCTGCACACACGCAGTAAAGGGCTGCATCAGCTTCCATCGGGTTAGCTGTCAAACCAGAATTTATTTACATGCCTCTCTTTTCACATAATAAATAAGTAAAATTATGCACCTGAAAGCATATTTGCTAAGGAAGCTCTGTTTTTAAATGGCACCACAATGATTTGATGTACATTTAAACAAATTTAAACAGTCAAAAGGTCTATTGTATTTAAATATATTTAGTAAGCTTTTAGTAGTGAAAAAAACTCATTTTCTTTAAATACTTATTATCCACACATCTGACTGCGCATGTACAGAGAGAGATTATTAACCTATATACACATTGCAGATGCATATAAACAAATGAGACCTTTGCAAAATGCTTTTTAGCTGTTAGCGTAGCGGTGTGTCAATGGGGAATTTCTCCCTGGCTATTTTCCATTCGTGTTTCGAATAGCTTCTCATAAAAGGCTGTGAGGGTCTGGCTCCTATCTTTGGAAACCCACGGCATGTGATAAAGCTCACCAGGGCTTTTGGAAGGACACGCGGTGTCGGCCGAAAGCCGCGGACCGCTAAGCTGACCGAGACTAAACACCATCCATCCATCTGCCCGTTTTCTCATAATTGCTTATCCAGTGCGTGGTCAGGATGAGCCTGGGGCCTTTCCCAGGAAGCAGGGGGCACCAGGCGGGGGACAGATATGGAAATGTGCCTTTTGGAAACAGTACAGTCCTGTCTGTACTGAGCATATAGTGATCGCCATTCAGCTCAGTTACCTCAGTCAGGTTATCCTGTCTGAATATACCTGGGCGCAGATCTGCATACCTCTAAAATAAATGTAATGAAACAAATGTGCAATGCATGTGTGTGTATATATATATATATACACACACACACACACACTTCAGAAGGTTGCCGGTTCAAATCCAATGGTCAGCAGAGTGATGCCACCATTGGACCCTTGAGCGAGGCCTTTAACCCCAATTACTCCAGGGACTGGCCGACCCTACCTTCTCCTCCATGCCAGTTTCACGAGGCGGCTTCCTGGCATGCTTTTCTAGCTGTCTGACATGTATGCTGTAGGATGGGGTGCCAACCCATAGCAGACATTTCTATATAGGGGCAGCTCAGTGGTGCAGTGGATAGCACTGTTGCCTCACACTTCTGGATCCTAGATTCGAGTCTCTGCCTTGGCTCCACAAGTGTGGAGTTTGCGTCTTCTCCCCGTGTCATCGTAGGGTTTCCTCTGGGTGCTCCGGTTTTTCCCCACCGTCCAAATACATGCCAAGGTCCATTGGAGTTACCAAATCGCCCATAGGTGTGCATGTGTGAGTGAATACTTTGTAAGTGTGCCCTGCGATGGGTTGAGACCCCCATCCCTGCTTTGTGTCCATGGGCTCATGACCCTGAATAGCATAAGTTGTTACAGAAGATGGATGGGTGGAGATATATGTATATACAGACACACACACACACACACACACTTTATTGAGAGTGGAACTTGAGAAAGGGTCTTTTGGTGGCAGGGCTGTCGGGTTATAGGGTGTGAAGTCTTGGCCAAGGTACGAATGCTTTGTTAAGCATTAGATCATTTTATTTGTCAAGGAGGACTCCATGAAAATTTAAAAAGTCAAGCTACCTGAATTATTAACCGCACAACAGGCGGCAATTTGTGCTGTATTTTCTTTTCTAGTCCAAGCAAATTAACTCGTCGATGAGCTTCCATCCTGGAGACATCTACAGACGCCTGTCCCTGACAAATCATTTGGATGGGATCGACTGGAGCCCGATAAATAACACTTATGTGGAGTAGGAGTCAAAGCAGACATTCCCCTGCCTTCCCAAGGAAACCTGCAGGCCAGGTCCAGTTCTCAATTTAAATGGCTTGTCAGATCTCATGGACGTCCAGTCCTACGAAAGACCTAAGAGGGGTGTGGCTCACGAAAGGCCTGTTATTGAGGTCAGGGACTACATCTAGAGGGTCCAAAGGTGATGCTGAAGACCGGTTCATTAATTTGACCGTGGGCCCAGATGCACCCAATAGACAAAGAGGTCCTGCTTGCCTGTCAATCTACCTCAGCATCTTGGAGCTGTAAGGTGTGCTAACATATTGACGGTGTCACCATCAGTTGACATGTTAATTTCTCAGTGTGACAAGGCAGGTGTCTGCTTTCATCACAGGGCTATATGGACGTTAGATCCAGCGTGTGAGATCTGAGCGTCTCGTCTAGACCTTCACCTGAGGCTTATTTCCACTGTGCCGCCTGGGTCTCGCGGCCCAGCTAATGGGGCCTGACAATTTATCAAAATTGGGAATGAAAATGAGCAGCGGTAACTGCTGCCACTTTCACTGATGCCCTCGAAAAGCCAGGATTTTCTGTAATTGCAGGGGAAGAAAATCTACTAATATGAGTCAAAAGAATCCAGCTTCTAGGATGCAAAGTTGGCTGGTGCCACTGCAGGGGACATTAAAAGCAGTGGCAACGTCTGGCTCCGGGATCCAGCGGTTTTGCATCACGGAACCTTTGTGCCTTGAAGCAGGCGGCCAGCTGGCTTTGCTGGGCGAGAAGATCAGATGAAGTGGCCAGCAGAATTCCGACATGGGATCATCCTCCGAGAATCCCCACAGCCTGCCTCCTGGCAGCGGGCGTCTCTCAGCCCTTCAAAAAGGAACAGAAAATTTAATCTGCGACACGTGTGTAAGCATTTGTGCACTTCTGCGGGTGAAGTTGGCAGGAAATATTACGTTTTTCAGCTGCAAATGGCCATAAAGTGACATTTCAGTGCCCGGCACAATTTCGAGATATCCATCATCTGATTTTCAAAAGGTACTGATCCGGGAGGTACGGTGAGAGGCTTAGCGCTGTGGGAAACAGAATCTCATGAAATCGGGTTTTAAGCAGAGTCCTTTTTCTGGGTTGAAACGGAAGCGAAAATGGGGGAGGGGGGGCTGCGGAGGATTCTAAATAGCAAAGGAGCAAAAAAGCTGTCATTTTGGCGGCCGAGGTTGGCTTCTCTCTCTTGTCGTCTCCCAGGGCCACCTCCAGCTCCGGCCTGACTTCCGTCCAAAACACTGAGCCGATCCATACATATGAATGTCAGGACAAGGTAGAGATGGTAGGAATCAAACCAAAGCCAGACGGTTATCTGACTCAGCCAGCATCACGGCTAGAGCCCCAAAAGGGACATTTATACAAAAATAATTTCTACAATATGTTTAATGTCTCTCCTTTCATCAGAAAAGTTGCAATAACTCAAGCCATGTCTCTTCCTTCTGCAGGGTGCAGGTGTGGCGTGCGATGGTTTAAATCTTAGCCTCAAACCCAATAAATCGAACAAAAAAGGGAAATTGTAGTTTGCAGTAATTACATAAAATGAATACCTTCAGCAGCATTAAAAGGCTGACATTTCACAGTTGGGCCAGAATCGGAGACTCAGGACAAACATCTCGGATTTATTTTTGAAAGGCTGCTTCTTGTTTACAGCGGCAGATGACAGGAGGTGTTCTTGGAGGCACGCCAGGCCTCACCGAGGTATTAATAGGTTATAATATTGCCGAGTGCCGCAGAACTGACAGAGTTAGTCCATTTTTGGAAGAATGTACTGCAAAGGGCGAGATTTCACAATGAGTCTGAATGGAGAAACGAAACTTCAGCGAAGCCAAACAGATATCTCGGGAGATTAAGGGTCTTGCAAAGAGTGTATAGAATGATTGAAGGAAAAAGGACTTGTGGATATGAATGTGGAGTCTGAAAACACATTTGAAAGCTTTGAGCTAATAATAAACCAGCAGTATGAGGAAGGAATGAGTTATGCAGCCCTCTTGTTAGAGCAACAGGAACCTTTTAAACACATTATGTTTTGTCCATCTTCAAAATTGTGCCAAAAAATGGATACTAACTGGTTTAAACTGGCCAACCACAAAGTGTACAGAATGAACTAAAATGGAATTTGAGAATATGGATAAAATAAAGTGTGGTGCTGACCTTGTAAGTCACAAGCTGTACGTGTCTGTGTCTCTCCACAACATCACAGCACCATGTAATGTAGTGCAGGCGGGATGTTATCTGCTTGAAATGGCCGACCCGCAAAAGCACAGGGTGCGCCTGTAGCATGTAACGAGGGATTTGTCTGATGGGATGAGGCAGGCCGCACTGATTAGCCCTTGGATGTCTTTGTGGAGAGCGTGAGCTGGGGTTAACGCGTCGTGGGAGGGCATCTCCTCTGATGTCATCTCGTCACTTTATAAAGACCCGGCTCGTAGTCTGTCCCCAGAAACACAAGACGCCCCTTCCAGAGCAGTCGCCCTACAATCACCCTGTACCCCACCCCCACCCCCACATGCTCTGAGATGTGAACTACATGAATGGATACTGAACACTGGACAGCAGTCATATGAGAACGTCTGTAATACGGATGACATAAGTCCCTGTTGTGTCTTAATTTATAATCATTTTCAGTTATCAGATCTATACCAGGGGGGTGTTCCTCAAAACTCGATTTCTCAGTGTGCTGGATAATTTAAGCCAGAACTAATGATTGTCCAAAAAGAGTTCAGGTAAGGAGCATTCCTATTAATCTGGCTTAAATTATCCAGATAACTGAGAAATCTTGTTTTGTGGAACACGCCCCTAGTCTCTTGGTGTTTTCACCAACATTGATACTTAATTCACCCCCGTGGGGAGACTGGGGAGTTGTAACCAATCCCTTCTTATTCTCCATGACACATAGACTGAGAACTGTTCTGGGTGGGGGTGTGTGTCACAGCACAGGGTCAGCCAGCCAAGGGCCCAATGGCAGCACCACTTGGAATAGCTGCAGGGCTTGAACTGGCAACCTTCTGATCACAAACACGTCATCTGTACATCTCCTTTGCATCTCCTGTGCTCGCTTTTGGGGGCGGGGTCTCCTTTTTATTACCCTGCCCCAAGTTTTAGCAGTTCCTGCCATGGAAACATCTCCGCTGTCTGTAATTAAACTCACTCTCCTCCGCCCGTTCAGCTCCTCATTTACTGTGGCTCCCAAACCTCTCGGGAGGGCAGGCCTTCCTCATAATTAAACTCGTTTACTAAAACAACTGGCATGGCTAATGAGAAATTGTAATGAGCATTTTCATTATGCATTGTAATTACCTATACTAGGGATTTTATTGCTTTCAGTGCTGTATTTACAAAGTGTACTATGCATTCAAGATAAGGTGAGCTTAACACACAAGCTTTCTAAACAAGTAATTTTGTTGTCCGTTAATTAAAAATTAAGTGCCTAATTTTCCAATTAAAACAAAGAATAATAGAGAAAGATGATTTCTTTACTTAAAATTGGTTGATACTGGCCACATTGCTGAATGTTTCTCGTCAAGGTTACTGTATCTCTCTATATTTGTTGACTAAGATCCAGACACACTTCTGAAAGTCTACAGCAACTGGTATTTAAGGAGAGTGTTATGTTAAAAGGAGCATTCATTTGAGTTTTGGATGAGCATTGATCATAAAAGGAAAATAATTTTGCAACAATTCAATAAAACTGTAAAGGCCAAAGTAGGCCATGGTCGGTAAGGATTAAGTCTGCATTGCACTGAAATTGCAACGTTTGTTTCATGGTCCGTAAATGTTCCCCGGTCTATATAACTGTGGGCTTTTGCTTGCGAAGTGTTGAACTGTCAAATACAAAATCTCCACTGCGACTGAAGCCTTTAGCATCCACACTACAACATTTACAGGACACCCACTACTCCACAATGAGAGGCAAGTCCACTCAATGTCCACAGAATCGGGTCGTCATTGCTAATGAAGATCAGCCAATCAGAACAGCTAACGAGCAAGCCGGCTTCTCCGACACATTAATATTCACCTGCTCTTTGAGGAGATCTAGTAGGGTTCCCAACTAGTTTGGATATAAAGGTACAACGGCAGGACACCTAGATCTATAAGAGTGCGATCTGGCGTACCAGGCTTTTAGGTGAACTTCGGTCCAGCAGGGATGACCCTCCCCAAGCCTTAGTTTCCCAAACGGTAGCAGCCGAACACATGTGGGGGGTTTAATTTCATCTGGGCTTCTGGCAGACAAAGGCACCCTGAAAACTTCCAGGCTGGACTCAGGGGCAGTTTTTCCAAGCATCATGATAAAAGGTATACGGGCCGACCTTTCAGATCACAGGAAAGAGAGCCACTGTCATCTCCCTGCTCCATGCCGACCCCGATCCCCTTTGAATTGCCTGACAATTTGCCACAATCTGACGCATATCTTTCAACTTTCCCATGCAACTTCACATCCTGTCAGGAAAACATTGTAAAAAAAGAAGAAATAAAGAATTACAAACAAAGGGCCCCCAAGGCAGGACGTGGCCCAGGAAAGGTGTCTAAATGCTAATGAGAGTCACAGACGGTGTTGCTAAAAATACCGGCCAACGTGGATGATCGCTGACAGGATGTGCACAAGTCCATCAAAATAGGAAGTCGCTTTAAGCGCGAAGTGGGCTTAAAATACCCCGAAACAAGGGGACCCATTAAACAGGATACAGACTGTTAGAACTCGATGAAAATTCTATATCTACACAGGACGACTTGGGGGGATGGGGTGGGGAGGTGCAATGTGTATTCCTGCACAGATAGGAGACATAAACCCTCAGCATACAAACTCCGGTTAACCCAGTGACTGTGTTACATGTGTAGCTTATGCTGCAGCAGAGTATATCCGGAACAGAGACAGGGTCAGAGGCTTCGATAACTGTTCCGCCGAGCGTAAGAATGCCTAAGATGCCTGAGCGAGTCTCAGTGTGACTCTCGGTGTCAGACGTGGCGGATGCAGTAGCTCAAGAACAGCCACCTTCCTGGGATTCTCAGGCACTGTAGCGTAGAGTCTACAAAGGATGGTGAAATATATATACATACATATACATTCAGTAAGTGGCATTTCTGTGGCTGAAAACAGCTTGGTACGAAAGTGGAGTTCAGAATGGCTTCTCAGAAAACATAGCTCATCTAGCCTTCAAACAGTTCTGGAGGCAAAAGTGGGTCATACCGGGTACTAGCTAGGTCTACTACCTCTGAGTATAACCTAGTGGCTTCCGGATAAAGGGCAATTCACACTAAGCCCAGCTCTAGCCCTAATGTAAGGGCGGACTGGCAGCTAAAAGTAGCCTAGCAATACTACCTTGGTATATTTTGCCGTCAAAGGGGGGAGCGGCACAGTGGCATAGTTCCCTTAGAATATTTTGTCGGTTAGCCACCAGTGAAATACAGCATTAACCGTTCATCATCTCCTGCAATCAACCTGGAAATAGGCCATGATTGACTGACCCCCCTCATGTATAGACTCTATAATGCCGAGGTTGGGGAAGAACGACGGTCCCTCACTAGTCCGGCCCACCAGGAAAATTCCTGAACTCCACGCCTGCCCTAATGCTAACCCTAAGCCTAGGTCTAAGTCTAATTTATTCACGGTGATAATTCTGTCAAAGAAATCTTTGTCCAGTCTCCTCAAAACCATACTTTTAAGCTCAGACTTCAATGGTTGATCAGCACCAGTCTTATGCGTTTGGAGCAAAGATGTCAGACCAAACTCATCTCTGATCTAGCATTTGCTAACATTAGTGCTCCAAGGATCGTCAATGCTAATGGTCACCACCATTTCAGGAAACCTAATGAAGCACTAGAAGACACAGAGCTGCATATCCCTTCGATGTTAGCGTGCAGACGTCTCCTGTGTAGAGCTGGGTTGTCCTCAGCCCGTCGGGGGTGAGTCAGCCCCAAGCCGGTTCTGTGGGTCATGCATCACGCTGCTCTCACATGCATTCCCCTCGGCGCCAGAGGATCTGTCCATGCCGTGCGCCAACATACCGCGCCAGACACATTTAGTGGAGTCAACAGGAACATGGCGCTGGCTCTCTCATCTCCCAGGATGCCCCCTCTCAAATTATGCATATCTGTCACCCAGGACCCAATGACGATTGGCCGATCCAGATACTGCTCGCATGCTGTTGAGAAACCTTTGAAGGTATGTACAGTCCACACTCTAAGTCAATGATTTACATTCTAACCAGAAACCCCCTTTTGGTATATTTGCAGGCAATCCTGTTCACAGAGCCCATGGTTCCAGTGGAAACATCTTGTTCCAGTCATGTGTGTCTGCAGCTGTGTTTGCACGGGGTAACTTGCACGATGCCATCAGAGCGTTTTTCTGACATACCATCCGAGGAGTTGGGAGCTCAGTGTTCGGCGAGGCCTCTCAGTGATTCTGCAGTGTATGAGGTCCTTTACGTTTTGATTACGGAACTGGAAACTGTACTTCATGAGGTGTCTCCTTAAATGCCATGTCTCCCCACCCCTAAATCCTCCTCTCCGGCTGTTCTATAACTGATGGGATCCTTCCCCCCACAGTGATCAGTTCTCCATGTCAAAACTCCAGCAGGCCAGGGGCCTTAATAATGGCCCCCCCTCTACCGCAAAGTCCGTGCCTCTGCTCTCTGCATGTCGTTCAGTGATCTGGGAGCAGCCGCCTCAGGACTGGATGGATCAGCAGGGTGGAGATGTGGGCTGTGAGGAACCATTGCTCAAGATGGTAGATGAACAACGCTGAGCCCAGCGGGGGATCTCGCCAGACTGAGAGCAAGCTTTGGGAAGCATGTGCGAAGTCAATCCCACAATTCTCCAGGGCAAACCGCGAGTTGGTCCCTGCATCCCTGAGTCCAGAAACAGACAGAAGGGAATGTGTGACCATTTCTGGGTCCTCTGTGTTTTCTTAACTATAACACAATTTAGTTATATGTTTTAAATTGAAAACCTCACTTCTGACCAATTTCAGTTAAGACTAAGATCAGCATTAATCCTAAACAATACAACACGGCTATTTGAACCCTCTGTATCCCATATGTACTCATAATTCATCTCCACGGTTCCTAAAGCCAACAAACATTATTTTGCAGACATAATGTGACCAAGGTATGGACGATAAAGGCAATTTCACTCATGACTGGATGATAAATGAGGTACATTTAAAAAAAGACCCATAAACTTGTGCGCAATCAGAGCAGTGTGGGTTAACTTGGGAGTTATGTTCAACTAGTGACTAAAGCTTGGCGTATCGCAGGCTAGGATGAAGCTGGAAGGTGTCGACTTAATTTTAGAAAACAGATCGACCACTTCTGAAGAGAGTGAAAAGACAAACAAGTTAGGAACTTAATTAAATCCGGGGTGCAAACAGGACAGTAGGATATGCTACCTGGAATCTACATAGACAGATCCATTACACAAGCAGAATTGCATGGATGAAGTTCTCGGATAGATCAAACACTAGTAATGGGAAAAATGAGGCTTGAGTGAATGTGATTACCGTGAGATGTGGGTTAAACCAGGCGGTGATTGACAGCACATAATAATTTCACCCACCATTGGTTTTCAAAATCTCATTTCGGCCCTCAGTATTGAACGTGTGGATGGAACTTTTGACCAAAAACATGGAATTCTCTAAAAGGCGGGATATGTGAATAAAACCCTAACGATGTGTCCGAGAGAGACAAATCAAGGATGGAAGATCCTGAATGTAAAACAAAGGAGTTCATCAATACTGCCAAAGTGATCAGTCTGAGGGCAGGCAGGCAGGTAAACGTTTGAAATGTTATTATCAGGCTGAGAGCTTTAAACCAGACTGAATGAAAATTCAGAGTAATGGAAAAGTACAAATGACTCCCTGTTCTACAGTCAACACTAACACAGAATGAGCAATCGCTGGTATCTTAGTGGCCTCTGCACCCCAGGATGGATTGTAAACCTGCCTCGGGTGTCACCTGCCTGGGATAGAAGCCAGGGTCACTCTGACCTTGTACTGGATAAGCAGTTATGGAAGATCAGTGGATGTTATTTTAGGAACTAGTAATGTAATTTTTATTATATATAATAATAAATACTATATATATATATTTATGAAGTGCTTAAGGATTCATGGCTTGATACTTCAGTCAGAAACAAATATTTTTTGCAGTTGATATATAAAGATTTACTGTTAGTTTCATCTGTTATTAAACAGTATATAGCTTTGATTATGCTTGTACATCGCGACACTGAAAATGCATTATGAATCTATCGCTCAATAAAGCAAAAAATCAATTAAGTGCATTCAAGTACGAATCATCACAGGGCAAAACATGTTTCGAAACATATACATCGATAGTCTGAACGCACAAAATCCAGTTATTATGATCTGCTGATATCTGTGATTTAGGGAGATTAAAAATTGAAGACTTCCTAATAAAATGTGCATCAGTGGCTGCAGTGATGAGGATTTGCCTTTCCTCAGTGTCTTGGGCCACACAGTGGTGTAACAGGACACTCTGTAAATCAGGGTTAAATCAGCTCCGCTGTACTTCAGGGTACACAAATTATTCCCAATAGAGAGGAAACCGGCTTTCCCACTAATCCCTGTCGATGCTGCAAAGGTGCTATTTTGAGAACAAGCAGAGATAAACAGAATCGTAAAATTATAATCCCATTGTTATTCGACATATGGAAAACTGCTGTATGTGGTCAGAAGCATTTCAAGTAAAATTTACATACCAATTTTATACTCGTGTTTTACTGGCATGAACGAAGTCAACTGTCTCACACCTCGTACAAAAACCATTATGAGAAAGAGATTAATTATAAAGATAATTATAAAAACTGTGAAAAGGGTTCGATCACATGTTCACCCCTCATTCAGTGGGGAGTTCAGTTTAGCAGAAAAACTGTAGCGTTGAACAAGTGAAGTTTTGTCTGAATTTAAAGCTATATAATGTAGAAGATTTATAAACAGAATGGAAAATAAGCTAGAGAGTCCGCTTGAAAGAAAGAGCACGCTGGCACTTTGAACACTTTTAAATGTTACGGAACGGGATCAATGCGGACCAATGCGCGGTGACCTTTGGCTAACGGGTTAGGGCGCTTTTTCTGGGGGAGTGATTCACACCACCACAGGGTAAACACTCACGGAGGACAAAGTGTGTGGGCAGGTGAGGATGGCCGTGACTGAAGGCTGCATTCCTGTTCCAGAGCACGTCCCCGTCACGAGGTGTGGGGGGGGGGCTTATCTGAGATTGAGTGAAAGGGACGTTAGCAGCTGTTAGACGGGTGCCCTTTCGGGGTGAGCCAAACTTCACCAGACCATCTCTGACTTAGATGAGAAGAAAACGAGGGCAGGCCCATTTGAGCCAAAACCATAAGGATCATAAGGATCATAAAGAAATTATATTAGTGTTACTGAAATTTGGACGGGTGGGACAAAGTCATGTGACCAGCACGTTCTATCACATCTCCTATGCCTGACTGCCAGTCTAATAAACCAGACTGGGCTAGGTTTTTCTTCCTGGTTCTGTCCAGACCACAGACCCAGACTCCAGGGCCTGATGCCACTCCATCCCAGAGTGCTAGCAGAGGTGCCCACGGAGGCCTGGTACCAATGCTCCGTCGTCACATGTGCCTGCAGGCCCTGCCCACTATCCAGCTGTGCGGGTGGGCCACGACGACTGGCACTCGGCCTGAGACTCGAGAGAGGCTGTGCTCCTGTGCGCTCGCTGGTGCGGAGCTCCTGGCCGTGCAGGCGTGTGCAGGCGTGTGGAAAATGAAAGGAGAGGTGAAACCATATGGGCAGCGGGGTGCAGCCAGGAGAAAGAGGGCCCTTTGACCACTGGAACAGCAATATCATTTATTTTTACTTTTATAATTCACTTTTATTTAGCATCCCAAACCATAACAATAACAGATAGAATTCTCAAACTGTAAACAGTAGGAGGTTCAAGTGAAGCCAACAGCACATATCGTCCCCTTTCCCTCGGGGTCACACACTCCGCCACCTCACGCCTGCTCCTGCTGTGCATTGTGGGAAACCGTAATACGTGCCTAACAGGCTGATACCTTTGCGTCTTGTGTCTTGTTCCTGTTTTTAGTCAAACTCATCATTTGTGTGCCTGTTTATTCATTCGTTTGCTTGCTTGTTCATTTATTGGCCTGCTTCACAGGCCCCAGCATCCACTGCGTGTTTGCAGTAGAAGCTAATGTTTACTGAAGCTGTTCATGTGCGGTGTCTTGGCCCGTTTGTAAGGGACGAGTCTGTGTTCCTCTGTGGTATGCCTGTTCACCTTTCATCCAGAATTCCATTGAGGTTAATGGCATAGGGTTACTGCTTTGCATTGTGGGAGCTATATAAACCAGCACAGCTGATTTCCACAGGCCTCTGGTTATTCAATGACATGAATTGTGTAAACCAATTGACCTTTGACCTCTCTGGCCTAGCAAGATGCACACATGCTCCAGAAGCCGATCGAGGCAAACTTGAAATAGGACAGAAGTATGATTAATGGGCTGCAACTTTTAATGTTCATGGCACAGGATTTGATATTCAAATGTCGTATATTTTGCCCTTCTGCTGTGTGACTGTCACACTAGTTGAATCTCTGTGATTTTAAAACAATCCACGTGCTGCTCTGAAGGCTCCCAGCCTGTCAGAGTTGTCTCTGCAGGCAGTAGGCAAATCGACAGGAAGGGGCTGCGTGGTTAATAATTTAGTTCCCGTTCTTAGTGCTTAGCGCCGCCGAGGCAGGCTTCCTTATCTATAATTGTTCTGTGTGGCCGCAGACGAGCCCAGCGCAGCGAATGGGCCAGTGGGCCGTGCTCCTGGCCCGATAAGGCCGCCGTGCCCATAAAGGTCATGGCTCTGTGCTTTTCAGATTGTTCCACGGGTAATAGATGCAGGGCACAAAATCCGCAGCTGCGCCAGTGAGCTTCTCGGGGTCCCAGCACGTCACCAACGGAGGCTGTCCCTTCCTGTCCTGTGGGGCCTGGAGCCTAGCTTTAATTGGTCCAACTATAAATAGGTCAAACTTCATGTTTCCTCGCTTACAGGCATTAGTGTAGTGACCTAATGAGTAAAAACGCCAACTCTAAGTTGTGTGTGTTTTATAGGAGTATGAAAATATGAGGTGGGCCAAGTTTAGGAATTCACAAATGATCAATGAGCATAAAAAGGATTATTTTGGCTAAAAGCACGCAACGCCCATGGTCTGATGGTTCCCCATTTTCTGGGTGTGTCACAACAGAATCGTTCATCATTTGGACATTTTAGCCCAAAGTGAGTCGTATATCTCATCGTTTGTGCTCATTTAAATAGCTGGATATTTCTCAATAAAGTGGTTTGGGATAATTACACGTGTTAAGGGTACGACATCAGACCCCTCCTGGAATAGAAGCCCAGAACCTTCTTAGCCAGAAGTCCTTAAACGTGACTCCAAATGGAGGGGGGGGGGGGCTGTACCACAGGGAAGTAATTAACAGCGGTGCATTTCACGATCCTACAGTTCATAATTAACACACAGGCGCTGTCCCACAGGGCCAGGGAAGGGTGTGGTGGGAGCAGCATACAACATAAACAAATAAAACCCAAGACGTGCCGTTTATCGCTCATTATGCACTGAATTACTTATGAAGAAGCACGGCAGGAAGTGGGGAAGCAGGTATCGAGGCAACCGGCTGAGCCGTCGCCGGCCAGGACAGGAAGTAGCCATAACAGGACCTCGACAGACTTCCAGAGAGCGACTCCTTCTGCCTAGATGCAGGTTAGCGAGCCGTGTGCCGTGAGGAGGAAGCGGGGTGGGGGGGAGGGTGCTTTGTTTTACTGCCAAGGTGTGGAGGCAGATTAGGGCAGAGCCCTGGAGGTCCTTCTGTAGCACAGGAAGAAGCGTTCTCTCTTACAGGAAGGCCGTGTGACCCGTTGAACGAGGAGCTGTAACTCGCAGTTTTCTATTTCTTAGAATAATTTCTTATTCAGTTACAAGGGAGAAAAACTCTCTTTTATGGTTTGCATTGTGATATAATATGTAATCTTCGGAATAACCGTACTACATTGCTGTCATTTTTCCCTCCTTCCCTTCCTCTTTCTCCATTTCTCTCGTCCCCTCTTTCACACACAGACCTGTAAATAAAACACCAGGCTAAAAAAAGTCTGTGCATTAATCACACTGAGCTCTTCCCGGCCAGCTAACCTTCATACACTGAAAGACGGCTTTTTTTTTTTAACACCTAACTCATCTTAACCAGTTTTTTCCCTGTATACTAATGAACTGTCTTCCTTGGGTGGAGTTGCCCACGGTTTCCATAGTAACTATACAGCATCCGGGTCCAGTTCAGCTCAAGGACGAAGTGTCACTGTTTCTACTACGCTGGACTTATTACTATAATTACCACGGTCATTATTATTACCATCACTAATTAATGCAGGGTGACTGACTTTGTTTGCCACTGACTCTTTGCACGTGCTTGAAGCAGGATAACCTCCTTTCCGACGATGTAATGACACGGCCTTTCCTGGACCCCGAATCGTGGAGTCGCAGATGTAGGTCTGGCTTCCTAACATTCACACTCAGAAACCATGCTATTTTTAAATTTTTAGTATTTTCGAGCCATATTTCCTAAAGAAAGACAGCCAGTATGAAAGACCCACAGAACAGACCACCATCTCCCTGGTCACATGCAAAACATCTGTGGTTTAAACTGTGCATCATTTACCAAATCTGCTGTACAGTACTTACCACTCAGTGAAACTTTAGCTGGGTGTATGGTTAGCCATCCCACTGGGGAGCAGGACTGCTGCTCTCAGCTGGAGATTTCCAGGGTAAATGTTTGACTGGCCATTGCTGGCTGGGCACAATGGCCTTTTGTATGTTTAACTCCAGCGTATCCCTGTGCCACAACTGCAGCACATGATTCCAGCTTTCTATTTTATTTACGTATGTTGCAAGCAATGGGTATGACTGGAGCACAAAGATTTCAACAACAACTCGACAAAAAAACACAGCCGCAAATCCCAAAATTCATCTTTAAGTAAATCATACGCCGGTTTCCCCACGGCCCTGCTCCGGATAAGCGGTCAGGAGATGAACGGGTATTGGCTGCCTAATCAAGGATTGCATCGCATTTTTCTGTGTGTATAGTTAGGGGGCTCAATTAAAGCAGAATAAAAAAAATAGTGATTTGATTGCTCAAGGACAGTCTTTGTTGTGTACTGACATCAGGCTCCACAAATCTGTCACTTTACCTGACCAATTTGTTTTTAGAAAATATATTGGAAGACACCAAGAACGGAAACGCAGAAAATTATGGTATGAGGGAAAAGTGGGTTGTTTCAGATGAAGCTGTCTTTTAAATATTCAGGAAAGGAGTGACACCCCTCTCCCCCCCCCCCCCCCACCACCCCCCCCCAGCCGTTCTGATGTGTCTCGATGCTTGTTTCCCTCCTGTCGAGTCCTGTTACCCGGTCTCGTTGGCAGCAGTTA
>JAAGVU020000078.1:10689389-10701788 GCA_011763525.2 Mormyrus iriodes | reverse complement strand
GAGATGCCAGTCCATCACAGGGCACATCGCAGGGAGACACCCTGGACGGGATGCCAGTCCATCACAGGGCACAGGGTAGAGGACACTCTGGACAGGATGCCAGTCCATCACAGGGCACAGGGTAGGGGACACCTTAGACGGGATGCCAGTCCATCACAGGGCACAGGGTAGGGGACACCCTGGATGGGATGTCAGTCCATCACAGGGAACAGGGTAGGGGACACCCTGGACGGGATGCCAGTCCATCATAGGGCAGAGGGCAGGGAGACACCCTGGATGGGATGCCAGTCCATCACAAGGCACAGGGTAGGGAGACACCCTGGACGGGATGCCAGTCCATCACAGGGCACAGGGTAGAGGACACCCTGGACGGGATGCCAGTCCATCACAGGGCACAGGGTAGGGGACACCTTGGACGGGATGCCAGTCCATCACAGGGCACAGGGCAGGGAGACACCCTGGACAGGATGTCAGTCCATCACAGGGCACAGGGCAGGGAGACACCCTGGACGGGATGCCAGTCCATCACAGGGAACAGGGTAGAGGACACCCTGGATGGGATGCCAGTCCATCACAGGGCACACACATCCAAACATGCACTATGGACAATTCAGAAACACCAGTCAGCCTGACTTTGTATCTTTGGACTGTGGGAAACATGAGTACCCGGAAGAAAGCCACACCATCACGGAAAGAACATTAAGATTAATTTCAGAAACACATGTCCAAAGGAGCCACACTCACATTTCTAGAGCTGTCAGGCTACTGCAGAGCCATAGCACGTTCATGCAGGTTACTAATAACCCGCATTCATGACTGGTAATGTTGGTAATCATAATTCATGTACTTCAAGAGATGCAGCAGGTGAGGATCTGACAGAAAAAGCTGTCATTAAAAAACAAGCGTGATGTACTGCAATGCAGAAGTATGGGAT
This sequence comes from Mormyrus iriodes, assembly GCA_011763525.2. Taxonomy (NCBI): domain Eukaryota; kingdom Metazoa; phylum Chordata; class Actinopteri; order Osteoglossiformes; family Mormyridae; genus Mormyrus; species Mormyrus iriodes. Next base: position 10,700,854 of record JAAGVU020000078.1, on the reverse strand, counting down.
GAAAAATAGTGACAGTGCATTAAAAGTCCATCTGTCCATCCTTCCATCCATCTTCCAAACATTTATCCAGCAGCGGGTTGTTGAGGTGCACTGGGGCTGGAGCCTGTCCCAGACAGCACAGGGCATACTGTGAAGAGGAAACGCTGAAGGATTTATGCTTTTGCGTAATACAGGCTTCTGTCCAATGGCACTTAAAAGGTTTACGATTCTTGACTTTCCCAGATTATGTAGTGGGTATATTTACTGGAGCTGTTCAGGCGATGCCTCGTCCCCATGGATGTCGCTGCAGAGCTCGTCCTGGAGGCTGTGTCTGGCGGCTCCAGCCCATGGCTTTAGCAGATGTGTTACACGCCCCCCATACGTATGATGGATCCTCATGTGTGCAGACACTTCACATTACGGGGGGGGCAGTGGATACCTGGACCAATTCACTGGTTTAAATCAGAACTAGATTCCAGCTGTGTGTGTGTGTGTGTCTGTCTGCCTGTCTGCTTGCCCCTGTGTGTGACCCGCTTTGTGAGTTTGAGTCCCTGAGAGTTGTTCTGTCCGCTCATGAGTATCTGTGTGTTTATGTTTGCCGTGTGTGTTTTCGTTGCTGCAGTTTTGTTTGTCTGCCCTTTACGTTGGTGTCTGTGAGTGTGTAACAGCTGTTTCCCCTGTGTATGCCTGTCTTTGCCCGTATGTGTGTGTCTGTTTGTCTAGACATGTCTGTCTTGTGCGCCCCTGTTTTGATATTGCTCTCGGTCTCCTTGAAACCTTTGAGTGAGTTTTATGGCACTCTGTGTTCTGGTGGCTGAATTGGGGGTATTTTTCTCCTGAACTCGCCGATCGCACCCCTGCTGAATGTGTCTGGCTGCCATTTCCCCATAAGTGAGACTCCAGTCCCATTTATGTGACACCGTGCCTATTTTTGGCCTCATGCCGAAACTTCCCCAGTCTGCCGAATGGTCTGAGGTGCAGAATCAGCCATCTCCCTCCCTCTCCAGTCCCCTCCCACTCTCTGGAAAGCACTCCTTTGCACTGACATGTCTGGGAAGCACCATGGGCCTCCACTGTCAGGACTTCCATGCCAAACAGTCCAATATTTCAGTCCTGCAGCCCAAGTCATGGCTGGTCCATTTAAAGCTGGGCTAGTCTCACATGGCCCGTAACACCCAGCCCATATCACATGCCCTGGGATTTCTGTCCTGTCTACCGGGGCTGATGAGTCTAACTGTGTGTCCTGAAGGTTGTAGGTTCAAGTCCTATAGCTGGCAGGTATTAAGATTGGTCCTTGGTTTCTCCATGTGTGCTGGATACTGGCTGACCCTACTCTCTGATCCTAAGCCTTCCTTGCATGTATGTCACTTTGGACGAAAGTATCATCTCATTAAGTTCATCTACACACGTTTGAGAGCAACTGAAGTCAAAAATTGCTAGGATTCACCCAACAATATCCATGCTTCATTTTTCCTCTTTCAGGACTGTCGAGTTAACAGTTTGAGGCAGCTTTTGTAAGGTTTCATTTGATAATTATTAATTATTAATTATGAACGCACATTAGCGTGACAATAAATCAGCTCTTTGTTGTAATGAACCCCCCATTACAGTGAGTCAGCTATGACTCAGTCTAGCAGATATTTTAATTAGTCACCTAGAGAAGACAGCATAAAAGTATGAGGGTGGGGGTTATGTTTTGACCTCCCGGAGTGCAGCCCCAGGGTTTAGTTAGTGTGTGTTGACGCTTGTCGAGAAAGGTAGCCGACCACAATTCCCACCGACGCCTTCTGCCCGTCCAGACCGTGGGGGGTGGCGACGCAGAGCACATAGTCGCCCCTGAGACTGACATGTGTGAACAGACCACACTCGATCCGCCAGCCCATCCTCTGGGGATGCTGGGTAGGTCAGACGAGGCTCTGGGCTCCAGGATCGCATCTCTGCGGCCCCTGCTGCATGTCTGGCTGGGGGGAGGTGCTACATTTGTGCCAAAATGATCCATCTCACACAGACTCCCTATCAACCAACCAGATAATCTAATTGACTTCACTACAGCATATTTTCACAAGGGCAGCGCCGTGGCTCAGTGGGTAACTCTGCTGCCTCACGCCTGGACGGCTGTCGGGGGTTCTCCTTTCCCCTGTGTCTGTGCAGTTTGCCTGTTCCCCATGTGCTGTGTGGCTTACTCCCACAGTCCAAATGCATGCAGCTCAGCTAACTGGTGTCTATAAATTGCCCAGATGGTGTGAGTGTGTCATGTGATGGACTGGCATCCCATCCGGGGTGTCCCCCTGTCTTGTGCCCTGCGATGGACTGGCATCCTGTCTAGGGTGTCCCCTGCCCTGTGATGGACTGGCATCCCATCTAGGGTGTACCCCAGCCTTATGTCCTATGCTACCTGGGATGGGCTCCAGGAATTGCTGTAACCAGGATAAGTGGTTAGAATTTTTTACAAATAGGCTGAAAATTTGCTTCATAGTGCATTCATGTCACTCCAATATGAGAAAAACTTCAAAGAGTGTAATATCTTAAGAAAATAATGTCTAAAATTAAAAATCAAATCAAGGGGCAATCTGTCCTTTTTACTCTCACTAATGCACCATCAGCCTTTTTAAAACTTCGAAAATCACAAATTTTCATTTTGTCTTCCTGAACCTGAATCCACTGTGAGCGGGTGTGTGCGTGCGCCAAGACTACGTCAGTATTTATGTCTGAGTTTTATAGGAGCTCCGCCTGTCACTGCATTTATTTAAGCAGTCGGTCTTTAGTGGCGCGTTCATGAGCGCTCTCCTGGCTAGACAAGGGCCCCCCGCCTTCTCCAGCATTAAGTGCTGGTGACACAGATGGAAAACATCTGGGCTCGGTGCCTGCTGAGGGCACCTCCAGCCCCGGGATCGCGTCGCATTTCATTCGGGTGAAATTAAGACAGCCGTATAATTATAATAATGTGATTACGGCTGTTAAGCTGCTGTTTGCAAACAGCTCTGGCTCCAGGATTTTCTTTAATTCCCTCTTTGTAGTTCGACTCTGCTTAATGTTCGAAAATTTTTCAGCCTCTTCCGCGTCGGGCGAAACTGACCTCACCTCCCCTCAGTGAATGTTTGTACTGGGAATGATCCGTGTGTCAAAGACGGTCCAGTCCATTGAATTACATTGACTCTTTTCACTATTCTACACTCACTACCCCTCAAGCTATTTGCTAACACCCTCACTTCCTTAAATGCTTAAATAGCGGCACCTTTGTGTTATATATTAGATCGTCATCCTTATTTATTGCTAAACGTGGCTTTAAATCCTGAAAATATTACACGTTTTCCAAGTACATCTTGAAATGCTTGCAGCCTGTTAGCTAAACCTGCGTTATGTATGTATAATTTGTGATGGTGCACATTTCCTGGGATTAGGTATAACTCTCTGATGAAGCTCACTGAACCCTTTTTACCATGTGTTTGGGTCCCCTTAGTTCTCCTTCATGATTAAATGATCCATAATTAACAATCAATTATGGCTGGAGCAGCTCCAGTGGTCTGTCATTTTTGGTTGCGGTCCAAATGCCGTTGGCTGTTGAACAAGAGACGACTTCATAAGGCGGGTCTCAGAATGGACTGTGTTGAGTCTTGCACCAATACATGTTATTCTGAACATCATAAACAATCTGAGCACTTCTGTTTCTGTAGGACTCTCACCTTTATCTTACTTATCCTGCTGCAATCCGACTTGGATGCACTACTGAGTTATTGCAATTCTAGCAACAAGGTCCACTGATTGAAACATCACAGTAGGCTAACTAAAAAACATTGTTTTAACTTAACATTAACCAGTCATCTGAGGACAGTCTCGAAGACAGCTTGGAAAAAAACGTGGTTTTTTTTTTGGTTTTTTTTGGCCAATAGATGCAAGCCAGGTGCTAGTATTATTTAAGATGCTGGATTGAATTTAAATTGGCACAATCACGCTCGGGAGAAACAGGAAAAATTAAATGTATGCTCGGATGATATCATATGAATCAAGCCGCCTGTTGTAGCGTACTGCATCAGGCATTGTAAATCACGGCGGTCATTAAAGTGTAGCGCTGCAGGTTGTGCGAGTCACATCCGTCATTGTTCCATAGTGCTACACATCACACATATCACGTTAGTCATTATAACAGGGCGGCCCTCCCTGCATTAATCACTCCAGGCAGCCGAGCGGAGATTCCCAGCCGGGGCCTCTCGCTGAATGTGCCATTTCAGGTTTGTCACTGAAATGTGTGAGCAAACGGCTCCACCGTCTGAACATGGGCACCGCTATATAACCCCCCCTCCCCCACTCACCCACTGACCCAAAAAAACAACCATTGCGATCAAGGGCATTCTCAAGTTGGCCACCCTGACCCAATGCGCCCATGGACACACAGGACGCCAAGAGCCTTTACACATTGTTACACAGAAGTGCCTTGTTTGAGCCCGCCCCCCCCCCTCACACACACAACCCACAACATCACTCTTAATAGTGGTTCTGGCCAGGTTATACGTTCCTGAGACTAACGATTGACACAGATCTTCACCCTGAAATTTTGCCCTGAAATCTCCCCCAGGGACATGGGGGGGGGGGTTGAATATGGTCAGGAGATGGCCCTTCATAAGCACCTGTTGTCTTCACACATAACCAAAGACTGGGTGAGCTGGTCTGTTTGCTTGAAGTCCAGGATCAGAATATCCCTTGAATCTCCAAGTTCAAAAAGTACAAGGAATTTATTTTTGTGAAGGGGGTGGCATTAAGTGTACAACAAGGCCATAATTATAAAATTTATTGATGTGCTCACAATATCCTCCTCTCGTTTGTACATTTCTTATGTTCTTATGTTCTTATCCCCCCCAATATGTACTATAATTACAGCCTTGGCCCCCCACCAATGTTGACTCCATGGCTACGGCCTTGGGGTACAATGAAATATATAATCTTGATAAATATTTGAAAAAGAATAAATAGAATAAAAATAAAATTAAAAAATTAAGTTGCTATTAATAAATAAGCACGTATGCATATAAAGGTGAGATAACTAAGCCGACAGCTTTGGGTTATGTGCAAATAAGCTTATGAAGTCACTAACAAAATACCATCGCGTTGTTTCACGACACCCCCTTTTCTGATTTCTTAGCAGCTGCTTTCGTACTTTTCGTAGCTTTTGTCAAACCTCACCTATTTTGGAGACTTTTGGGTTAAGCGCCTCATCCGAGGCCGCAGCGGCAGTTCCGCTCTTCAGCCCGGGACCTGCGCCCCTTTCGTCTCGCACGCCCAGACCCTGAACCGCAGCCAGCTGTTTTGTTGCAGAACGGCAGAGCGCTTTCAAGAGTCTCTCCCCTGATACCGCCAACAGCAGAAACGGCCCCGTTAGACCCGGAGGCAACGGTAGCCATGGGGACCAGAGTCTGTTGCCTGAAGAAAAGCAGCTGGTGAGGGGCATCAGTATTCCAGGAGAGACATGGGCTGACCCACTTACGGGCTGCACGGGTGAGGGAGTGTGTCCCGCCTCCTCGCACTCTCTCCATCCCGCTGTCTCCGTTAGGTACAGCGGCACGCCTTGCGAGGGTAAGCTTTAAGGTGTGTTAATTTCAGCTGCCAGGGTCATTTTAAAGATAAGGGCTAGCACAATCACACACATACACACACACACACACACACAATCACACGCACACACACACACGCACACATAAACACACGCAACTACAAAACCTAAATTGCGTTCTTACAAACACGCTGCATGCTGGATAAATAAACGTTAAATGAAACAGTCGAAGAACAAATCTCTTGACCCAAAAAGCCCGAGCCGCAGACTGCAATCCCAATTACCGCACCTTTGGGCGTGTTTAACGCTGGACACAACTGAATGTCGTATTTCCATTCATCGTCTTTACCACTGTTCCCCTAAAACAGGCCTACGCATTTTCTGCTACACATAGTATAACAGGGTATATCATGTAAGAGTCTGAAAATATGATTCATGTCTTACTCTTTATTCAGTTTTTTTTTCTATATCAAGAATCACTCTTTCCGCATCTATAGATGCCCTGCACATTTTCTTATCACGTTACGCTTATGTATCTCTAAACCTAGCATCATAAATCTTCTTCTGTTCCAGTTATTGTGTTAGATGTCTGAAAAATATTCGAGTGTCTTTACGTTGCCGCCCTCTCCATCCTGAGACCTCTGAGCCGTGGCAAAAGATCGGCGTTGAGAAAGTTATTTCTGCGACCGTGAAAGCATCCGATTACCGCCAATTAAGTCCTCAGTTGATTTATCCAACCTTGCAAACAGCCTTTGTTGTCATCGACCTGTAAACCCTGGACCCAACTGCGCGAATTAAACAAACGTCCCGATTCACGAGGCGGTGACAGTTTGTTAAAATTAATTGCAATTTGTCCATGGATGCGTATTGTACAACTACACAAATTAAATGATTTTGACTAAAAGCTTTATTCACAGTGGGCTATATGTTTACGTGCTGCAGTAAAACAATTCTCGGCTCAAATGCGATTTAACATTTTATTCATAGCGAAGGCATCAGAGAGCGACTTGAGCAAATGAATTGAGGCGCAGCCCTTTGTTTGGTGCGGTAAATGGTAAAGTGGATGCCAAATAAAATAATTACTTTAAAAGGTGAAAGGATGGCGTGACTGTATTTTGGCTATTTGTGGGAAATGTAAACACCGATAATGCCGAGAGAGGAGCAATTTAGATTTAAATGTGACTGTCAGTCAAGAAGCTGACGTGAGGTTTGTTTGGTTTTATGCATCTTGTCTTGGTGTACTGCAATATTTAAATTATGCCTCCGATTTCACCCAGTTGTGAAATTGGGGTAAAATGCTGGTTGAGTTTCTCAACCGAGCCGATTAAGTGATCAAGAATGTCATGGTCAGCTGTGCTCTGCATTTTATCATAGTTTGAGAAATATGGGTTTTATTTGGGTTTACTTGTCGCTCCAGTAACTGGCTCTCCGGAGCTTCAGCCCCCCCGAAGTCTTAAATGGTCATTGGTTCCTCTTGCCATTTATTTACAAGACAGATTGCCTCATCCGAAGCGATCTACACAGCTCCTGAAGACGTACGACCCAATGCGCTTTCCAGGTTGTTCCAATAACATAGGAAAAGTTCGCAGAGAGCCGAGCATAACCTGAGTAACAGGTCGCCAATGCTAAGCGCTGTTTCCATCCTGTCTTCTCGTTAATAAATCAGCGTCTTGTTATGACCACCCAACGGATCGATGACGAGCTTAACGCAGATAACTCCTGAAAGGCGGCTGTGTGCAATCTGAGATCACATGTTAATATCTTTGAGGGAAGATTCGTTTTTTTCCAACCCCTTCCCCCTCAGTGAAACTCGAACCTGGATATTTCAACAGGGATCAGTTCCTCGGGAGATAGAGGAGGATTGATTGTGTCTTAAACTGCGGTGGTATCGGTGAGCAGATGCCGGGCTGAAGCACCTGATAGCGCAGCCAGGACTCGGGCCAGAAAAGACGCCTTCCCTGTTTATCTTGTAAGGCGCGATAAAGTTGGAAGCAGGAAAGGGGAAAAGGGCTTGCCCGTTTCCGAAGGATGCCGCTGCCTTCCGTCCCCTTATTCAGTTAAATACCATACTAAAAACCTACCTTAACATTGACATTAGACATTGAGGTGTGCATGTCTCCCAAGACGTAAATGCCTGGTCATTCTGAATGAGAACATGTACACCAAATCGTTTTGCAGTATTTATGAGAAGTGTTCTAAAGCATCTTCCAAATTTCAAGTTTGTATTAACGACTCTTATTTTTCCTCTATGGGTCCATACATTGAACTGAAATCTTTACCCGTGACCAGGGGAGTTTCTAGTTATTAAAAAGATCACGGGCTAAGTCAAGTTCACCTGGGGCTTGACTTTTTTTTTTTAGGGAAGATTGGCATTAGGGCTAAAATAAGTGATCGGACCTAATGACACCCGTGCCATGACGAAAGTTTCAACCACAGCGGCTTAACTGGAAAAGGACCATGAGGATCGTGACGTTGCACTCAAGTTAGGCCTATATTATTTTATATGTGATATGACAGGATTCTAATTTACAACACTGACATCGAAATTAGTAGTTCCTTTTAAATAGTCTATTGCATCACTTATCTGACTTTATGCCGCAGTATATGAACTGCGGAATGCTGACCTGTGAGTTTCACACGATATGACAACCTATAGGTTTTGTTGGTCTAATAAGACTTTGTAATGGCTATAAAGCATGTCGCTCCTTGCGTTGAAGGAAAACATGTTTTGTGACGATACATTGTATCACTATTCTATATGCTGGGTATTGTAAAGAATAATGTACAAACGATCTTAAGCGAAGATCTTAAACATTGAGTTAAAGTTCCGCCCGTTTCGTTAGTGGATAATTTGGCGCAGCTACGAAGCCATGAGAATTTATGTCCGACTTCACGCTTTTCCCGTTCAAGCACCTAAGTAGTTTCATGTTGGGCGGAGGGGAGTCACCCTCTTTCACTCCTTTTTTGCGATTAAACCAATCAGGCATCCCTATGATTTCAAGCCGCAGCGGCCAACCAGCGCTCCGCAGGCCGGAGGGGACGGTCATTCAGCGCCAGTGCCTGGTAGTAATGCCACTCCACAGATGTTGGGGCTGCCTGCTCGCTTCTTGTCAGTGCTGAGCGCGATCGGGCGAGAGCTGTGCATGCTGAATCCTGACACTTCTCCAAAAACTAAAACGCTTTTCATTTGTCCTCACTAACAGCCGAGGATCTGCACGGGTCGATCGGTTGGGATTGTAAGAAATTGGACGTGTGATTTTTCCCCTTCTTCTTTCGGATTAGTGTTCTTTGCTTAGGAAATGGCAAAGTGCGTACCTGGGAGAAGATCGGGAGTGGGGAAATGAGATTGGAAAGCGCAGCTGAATGACACGGGGATGCGAGCGACCTGAAGAGCTTTAAGACGCATTTCTGCAACGCCGAGACATTTCGTTTGTTGCTTTCCGCTCCGGACGAACGGGATTAATCCTGGAGGAGAGTCGCTTTCTCGTTTTCTTTTATTTTCCTTTCAACACAAGGATGTCTTGTGGGCTCCTGATTGTTATTTTGTTGAAAACATTCATTGCTCTAGTTCTTGGCGGTAAGTGACAAATCAAATAGACTGGATTTTTAAAAAGTAGTTTATTTCCATTATGTACTTGATCGGCATAGGCTGCTGGTGATCGTGTGCTTGTCAGTTAAGGGATACATACAGCATGCATCGTGGGGCTTTAATTATAACCGCGTTTCACACACGGACAGTTCTCGGTAAAAAAAACACCTGGATTACCTGCTATCTCAGCATCAAACTTTATAAATATTCGCTATAGCGTACGGTTATTTTAACAAAAAGGAATCTGCAGTCAAGCTATGTATATTATGGTTGAAATGCTCGATGGATCGAACTATTTAGTAGTTATTTAAATGCACACCTTAAATGTGAAACATAGAAGTGAACAGGTATTCGTGTCAGAAGACTGGCATACGACTGAACACAGGCTAAAATAGAAAATTGCACAGAATCTTTTTCACGGTACGGTCGTATACCTGGCAAATAGAAGATAACCACTAGTATTCGCTACACTTGTAGCTTAATTGATTAAATTGTTTTAGTTACTGGAACCTTCTTCCAGCACCGCTGCAGGAAGCGCCGAGCAGCGCCGGTTCCTTGGTTCGCATCGTCCCGTTGATCGGAAAGGTTACCGGCGCCTGGAGCATGCTCCCCGGCGGGCTGCGCCCTGTCCGATCGTGGCTCTTATCTGCCGCTTTCCCTCGCTCCCCCATCTGACCGTCATGGTCACTGTAAGCCCCCCGCGTCCATCGTCTTATCCCTCTAATTTACCATCGCAAAGCGCGACACAACATCCCTTCTTATAAAAAATACTTTGCAGGGAGCCTGCGTAAACGGAGAAAGGGACGGAGCGTCATTTTGCAAATGAAATCAATAGTGGAAATTATTATTTTTTTTCATAGCATCAGCACACATTTATATGAAGGAAATTAAATAATACACTTAATATTACATTTTTAAGTATACACCAGCGTTTATCATTGATTCGGCAAAGCAGCTTGTTGCTACCCAGTCAACAATAATGGAGGTAGCGGGGCAGGCAGGCGTTACGGTCGGAGCGCTGTACTTTAGCGGGACACGCTTGTTTTGCTGAATGAGAGTAATTGCAGTAGAATAATAAAACAGCACGGAATGAGATGACAGTATTCTAGCTCTGAAAACGGTGTCCTCAAGAATAAAAGAATCATGTGAAAAGTTATAAACTGCTCTGTGTTATGTATATATACGCCTGATTCTCTTACATTATTTGTTGCATTACATTGCATCACATTGCATTTCATTTACATTTGAACTGTTCTGTAGCCCTAAATAGTAGTTGTATGTGGTATTGACTAAGAAAAAATATATGATGAATAAAAATATGTTATAGCTTTCAAGTATTAAAGTATTGTTTCCCATTTTAACGTCTTATTTCGTCTTGTTTCTATTTGCAGATACATGCGGGGGAAACATCCAAATAACAAATGCAAGTTATCTTACGTCTCCTGGCTATCCGACCTCATATGGACCATCTCAGAAATGCGAATGGGTGATCCAAGCCCCAGAGCCGTACCAGAAAATCTTAATCAATTTTAACCCTCATTTTGATCTCGAAGACAGAGATTGCAAGTAAGTGCTTCGATTTTAAACTGAACTGCGCCACCTGCCGGCCATGCGGGTGTCCCGTTGCGGATTATCGCGCAAACACCTGAACCTGCTATTTTCTCGCGGTTTCCGTTATGCGCAAGTCGGATTCTTTAGCAAAGAAGAATATAACGTTTTTATTTAATCTTTCATTTAGCCTTCCTTTTTAAACGCATAGAGATGTGGGAGATCACAGGTATACTTAATCCTTTTGTAACCTTAACGGAAATTAGGGTTAATTGGCTACCCAAGGATCGCATCTTTTTGGCTGGTATCTGGTTTCTGTTTGACCTGTCCGTGGTTATGGCTCTGAGCCGGAAATGCTTTGTTACTGTTGCTAATGACAAGTGCATCTTCAGACTTGACTAAATGTACTATGATGCAGACGTAACTAGTTTCACTGTCTAAGTGGGGGTCATTGAGTCCAATATTACTGGCATGAGCAGAGTTTGATGTTTGCGCTTGAGGGGGACAAAAAACTGCATCTTGCTTACCTTATCTGTTATTGTATGTATCTCAAGTACATATAACCTCCTCTTTTGTCTGCCTGTAGGGTACCAACAGGGTGCTTATCTAAAGGTGCATAGTGCCAGCGCCATGTGTAATGCTGGTCTGGCCAATTACTTGCATTTTTCACTTGGGCGACTGGGGGGGAGTGCCCCCCCCCCCCCCCCCCCCCCCCCCCCCACCATTTCTCCCCCTTTTGATGGAAATTTGTTTTTTGCCACCCTGTGTGGCTCGTAAGGCGTAGCGGCGGCCCCCCGTGTGGTG
>JAAGVU020000078.1:10678416-10689289 GCA_011763525.2 Mormyrus iriodes | reverse complement strand
GGGTCTTATTTAAAGGGGCATAGTGCCAGGGCCATGTGGAATGCCGGTTTGGCCAATTACTTGCATTTTTCCCTTGGGCGACTGGGGGGGGGGGCCCCCCCCCCCCCCCCCAAACTCCACCTATAATTACTGGCACTGTTTAAGTAATCTTTTGCTGGTCCAGGCTGGTTAGTGCTTAAAGGTGAAGGCCTGACCCCTGGTTTGGTGGCATTCACTCGATTATTGGGGGACTTACCCTTCACCAGGAGTGCCTCTTGTCTGGGTGGTACGCTCTAAATGTTTTCCCTGTTTACTTGGGTGACTTTAGGGGGGTGATAAGGCAGTAGACTTAAACCAAACCAATCAAACCAGCCCACAGATGAAAATTGAGCTTTTATTAGAGCCTGATGTCATCCATCCATCTAACCCTTTATCCAGTATATGGTCAAGAGCCTTCCCGAGAGGCACAGTGCATGAGGCTGGGCTAAACCCTGGGTGGCATACAGGTCCCCCACAGGGCACAATCATACACGAAAGGCGATTCAGGGACATCAGCCAGCCTAGCTGCATGTCTCTGTGGGCCCAGAGCAATCCCACATGACAAGGGGAGAGCATGCAAACTTCACACACACTGAGCAGAGGCAGGATTTGAACCCATAATTCTGGAGGCGTGAAGCATCACTGCTTTTGTTAGCTGCTTTTATTTAGAACAATTAGTCTGTTATTTTTTGGCTTGCCCAAGGAGAAAGAAACTTCTGGAAATTTCTGGTCAAAGGGTAAATATTTTATTCTCTGTGGTACAGCAGTGAGCAGGCCTGTGGCTTTAGGTCCAGTGACACAGCAGAATAGGCAAAAAAATACTAGGCAAAACAAGCATCTGACTGTTCTCTCGCTGCAGTGAGTTTGATAAAAGGCGTATTCTAACCATATGAGGTTGATCTGGGACTCGGGACTCGTTTTGCATTTTGGTTGCCCCTGTGGATTTTCCGGTGGCTTATAATGCCGGGACGTGTCTTGAAAAGCCAGCGGGCAGAAAGTACGGCGTGTTTAAGAGCGTCTGGGTGGGAGAAGCAGTCAGTCATGCCGTCAATGGCCTGAGGTGTGGGGGGCTTAAATGAAGCCTTTGTGTGCAGACCCCTGGTGCGGTGCCACAGTCGTGTCCAGCCGGGGCAGCCTCAGAGAGACAAAGCCAGCTCGCTAAGACTTTTTGCCACCGCTCAACCCCGTGTTTTAGATGCTGGAGTCCGTGCAGGAGACACATGGGGAGGTATCTGCAAGGTACTTCTCAGGGGTCATGGAGGTGGGTTCGCAGACAGCTGTCATGAGGGGGGAGCAGAAGCAGATCTGTGTCTTTTATTCCCCCTTGTGCCTTTGCCAGCAAACCTCAAAAAACCCTCAGTGAAAAACCAAAGGCAGTCACAGGAAGTCATATCCTCGGGGCCTGGCCTGTGGATCTGGCATGTCTCCCAGACTCTGTGCTCGCCGGAGTGCCGTGTGTTTCTGTCACACATGCATGGTGACACTCCCCAAGGTGACCTGGGTGAAAGGACCTTTGAACAGTGAGACCGTATATGGCTACCTGAGGCTGGCTTGTCACCGTAACGGACAGGTCTGCGAACCGGAGGGTACAGGCCAGCCGTAGTCGCAAATGTCCTGGTTTCCATTCAGCTCCATTTTATGTATCTCCCACCTGCCATGTGTGAAGTATTTAATACATTTTTTAAATAGCACATTATTTGCCCTCGCGCTCACCGCTAGGTGGTACGCTAGCGAATGGTGCAAAAAGCCCAATTCATCTTTCGTGCTGCCTTCTCATTCCGTGGGAATGAAACATCTCCAGCATTTCCTAACCTCGTCCCGATCCCTTGTGAGAGTTTCAGAAAGTCTCGGCTTGCAGAATCCCTCCCCCCTCCATGGAGAAGGGGGGCTTTTTTTCACTGCGGACAGCGAGTCTCTGTCCAGCATTACCGCCTCACCTCAAAGGCATTTCCTCACAGGGGAGCGGCGGTCACGAGGCAGGCTGGCCGGCGGGGGGGTCACATGTGGGGCCCAGGGACAGAGGCACTACTGCTCGGACCCCAAGGAGTGACAGGGGAGGGGGGTAAGAGGAGGAAACAGCTATAGAGGGGGCTAAAGGGGGCCGGCTGTCTCGTCCGTGCTGAATGTCACAGACTCTGTCTGGGCCGTGCTGTTCACTGACAGCGAGTCTGTCAGTCGACTGGAGCCTTTGACATATCAGCAAAGAGGTTCACAAAGAGACCGGGTCCTTTTACTCTGTAGAGAATGGGGTGTCTGCGTACATTTTTTTTTTTGGGGGGGGGGGGTGCCCTGAAGTTCCGTCAGAGTTCCACCTTGATTTGCGGTCGTCATTGTGGTTGGTAAAATTTTCACCTTGGTCAGTCAGCATATTTATTATGTTCCAGAAGCTCCAGATGCGTGTTTTTCCTAACAGAGATAATAATATTATCATTTCTTTGTTTCACGCTTGTCATATTTGTGAGGCACGTCTGATTTTTCAGTTGAACAGTGGGATGCACTCCTCAGACATGAACTGGAGCGGTGCAGTAAATTAACCCTAATTACAATTAGTGAGCGGGGAGGGACACTCGGTCCAGGATTTATTTATGATTGCTTGCCTGCCCCCCCGATGGATGGCAAAGAAAGAATGGCTTTAACCGGCCTGCCCCCTTGGGGCCTGAATGCAGCGTGTCCAGGCCTGCCAGAGCCACTTTGCTCCACACTGTGCCTCAGATGGACTACACACTAAATCGATTTGTGGGCCTCGGACACGGGCCATGCGTCAGCGAGGAGGAACACGCCCCCCCCCCACCCCCCCTGCCCGTGAGCCTCAGCTTTTCAGGGGCCCCCAAAAAGGAGGACAAAAGTCACCCCCTACTTGTTCACAGTGTGTTTGCTGGAACCTGAGATCAGGGATTAATTCTGTTGCCTAAATCTAACGCGAATCTGCCTGTTTTTGGACAACTTCTCATTGTCTGTCCGTCTTTCTCTGACGTCAGCCGCAGCCAAAACAGCTTACAGCGGCTTTTAAAGGGGCGGCGTTGTTTCCAAACTTGGGGTTTTCCCAGAAGCTTTGAAGGCTCTTTGCATCCCCTGGTTGTGTTCCTTTTTCACTTGGATCCTTGTGTTTTTTCTGAGATGCAACCCCTTCGCCCTCTCACATATCCTTGAGGATTCTCAGCCACGCTGTATCCTTCCTGGCACCGCCCGGGCAGACGGTAGCTTCTACACACTCTTCCAAACATGGTGCCCAAGCCATGTCACGACTCCCCTGCCTCCTCACCCCCGCCCCACCACCTGCTGTGGCCATTTTGGATGGGCTCTCTGAAGTCACGGCTGACAACATGGCAGGCTTCTTGAGCACAGAGGACAGCTTGCCCTCAAGAAACTGGCAAGGAGTGGCCGCGTCGCCGTGCCAACCCAACGGCTTGGCATTCACGCAGTCCTTGTGTTTTTTTCTAATTTCGAAGAAAACCAGGAAAAAAAACACAGATAGGGAAAAATAGTGAAAAATGTCACAGAAACGTGTAAGTAAAATGTCATTTAGTTACAGGATGTCGCCAGGAATGATGCGATCAGCATGAAAACGCCCCCTTCTGGCAGCTAACCGAAGTGACAATACTGATTGGCTGCGCCTGAGGTCATGTGTCCGTATCGGCAGATTAAGGTGGAGTGACTGAGTGCTGCCTTTTGCCCTCAGTAGCAAATATACAGAGCAGGTGGCTTTTAAACCCCCGCATAAGCACTCAGTGGCTCCGCTGCAGGCACGGCAGTGAGTGCTTTCCTGTCCTGCCCTCCTCATTCTTACCTCACCGCATGTCTACCTTTCTAACAGGGGTCTATATAACCCCATCCAGGGGAGATTGATGGTTCTGAACACTTGCCAGATGAACCTGGGAAGTGGCCACGGTCGTTAACTCTAGATGACCCTCGCGGACGGCGCGCCGCCTGTCCTCCGTAAGCGCTGGCCGCGCGTGTGCCTCATTAGCGGATCCGCATTGCGCCGGGCCCGAACACGCCGTCTGCCTCCAAGCCGCTGTCTGTTTTTGTCTGGATGTTTCACAAAAAAAAAGCAATGCATCATTCTGCTGATTATTAATCCCGCCGGCTGAGTAAGCTGTTTTACGGCGTTTTGTTTACTTGGTGTTCATTGTGATGTTTTAGCTATTATCTCGCGGCTGTCCAGCCTGACCTGTGTCTGAACCTGGCAGTTGTGAGCCCCTGCGACACTCTCCCTCGTAATGGCGGATAAGATGTAGGCGTTGGGACCAGGCTTGGGGGGCTTATGGGGTCAACAAACTGTGTCACTGTTTGCAGATCCCTTCACAGACACCATTTTCTGTCCTCTGCTGAGCCCCTAACCCCCCCCCCCCACACACACACACACACACACACACTCACACAACAGCAGTTGCCTTTGGCATTTAACTTCCCTGGTAATTATTTCCCAGTGACTTTTAGGTTTGGCTTTTAACTATTTTTATATCTTTTTTCTTCTTCTGAGTTTCTGAGACTTATCCCCCTGCATGGACAGACTGAACATTCCATTCAGTCACAATAATTTCGAATCTCGGTGTAAACACCCGTCAGTCTGTCCGTCAGCCTATCAACCGGGCATTTCTGTAAAAGTTTTCCGATAATGAATGACCGATTCCAGTGAATCTCTTTAGTTTTCAGTAAGTCATAAAGTAAGAACACAAAATTTTGACATCTGATGTCTGTTTTTTAAGCCAGTAGGGTCACTTGTTTCAGGCTTATCTGGAGATTTGTGACATATTATCAGATTTATGTATTTATTAGTTCAAATACATCCTGTCATGTTTTAATGGTGGCCATGGTTTAAGCGCACATTGAGCGATAAGCCCATTGTAGGGCATACGAATCTCTCTATTTAACGCTACATCCCCTGAATGTTTCAGCTCGGTGTAGAGTTAGACAAGTGCCAGATTATGAAGTAACAATAAGAGAAATGCTAAGAAAACATTTAGACGGCGTCAGGCGTAGCGTGAGTCTGTGATTCAGAGGCTGACATGTGTTCAAAACACTTCCAGAAGTGTGCGAGGTTTATAATCTCCATCATCTGGCTGCTCCCTGAATCAGACCTTTGTGTACCTTTCCACTTTCAGAAAACAATGTTATTGCTGCTGTTGGAAAGAAAAATGTATGGCAAGTAAAGAAGAAAGGAGACTTTGCAGCTGAGTGTAAACGAGTCCAACTTTCTGCCAAGACCACGTAAGAATGGCAGTAAAGGAGGCCGATAAACAGAAGACGTTTCTCCCGGCTGGGCTGCAACGACCTCAGGGCTGCAACGACCTCTGGGCTGCTCTGCGTTTAATGGTGCTGTAGTGTTACATCAAAGTAAATCCGTTAGTAGTCTTGGAGCCTGGGGCCTGTTGCACACAGTGGGGGACAAGTCATGTGATGGTGTTCCTGCCAATGGGACGGAAGACTGATGGACCTATCAGAGTACTTTATTGCGAGAGGACAACAAGCCGAAGAAGGTTTTGTAGTTGCATTTTCTTCTCTCCTTTTTTTGCCAGCACCGATCGTTGACTTAGGAAACGTCTACAAGATCTTAAAGTTTGGACCATAAGGCTTTTCGTTGACACGTCAGTTTGTCTGTGTTTCCCGAAGAACGATTACTGTACATTGAAAGGGGAAGAACTTGATCCTTGGCACGTAGCTCTTTCAGCAGCGTAATTAATTATTAACGTAACAGAAAAAGCCAGCCTGATCACCCATCCGTTATCGTTATCAATCACCGGGAAACGTATGTTAGACTGCTGCTTGGTTGGGCCAAAAACAAACAGCTTAAAGGTCTCAGAGAAAATGCGTCCAAGTATAAGTCCACATTATCTCCAGCCTGGAGTTTATTCCAGGGTTGTCTGCCTGTGGCACTCTCTCTTCCCAGATCTACTAATGGGGTACAGAAATTCAACTGGCCAGAGCCTGAAACTCCTGCAGAAACCGCGAATCCAATCATATAGGAAGTCCGTCCTATGTAAGCATCTGTGTTCATAGCCTGATGTCAGCAGCCTACAAGCGTAGGTGTCAAGAATATGTGCTAGGGACTGTGTTTATATCAGCCCACTCAGGCCACTTAGCGAAAACACTTAATAAGCACACAGAACACTTGGCAAGCTGTATAGACCAACAGCTTTGGGGTTAAAGACATGGTCGCTGGCCAGGTTAATTAGTGGAGTACCTTGAATGGAAAGGACATTACCTTTGGGGAATAGAGAATAGATGTAAGTTGTACAGCCGTTTCTTTATCCCGCTTAGTTTCAGTCAGAGGCTTGGATTTTGTTACACTTCAAGGATTCTGAACCCTGTTTAGACGATCGTTTGTTTAATTTGCATGTTTGTTTGGTCGTCTGATCTTGGCGTTTGTTTAATGCTACAAAGTTTTCCTAAGCTTGGCAGGCAGAGGAACATTCCACTGTGGAGTTTTAACCTAGTTTATGAGCCGATACTGTGCTCTCTGGAGAACTCGGTTAATTGTTTGAACTTCATGAATCACTCCAGGGAGGACTGACCTGCAGGTGGCTGGTAGCACGACTTAACAGCACGTTGGCGTGGTGATGAATCGTGGGAGGGTGGCAATTCGTGCCGTCAGCAGACGGTCGTACTGTCGCAGAGTGGCAGTCGATGGAGGGAGGGCTGGGGACTGGTTGGTTTGGTCGTTGTCATAAATGATCTTGCTATGCTTTCAGTACAAACTGAGCATGTATGGCCAGTCACATGCAGGACAGTTCGGCTAGTGCTTAGAGATTCCAAGGCCATTAAATCTATCCCAATACGTATATCCCTGCCTTATCCACACTGTACTTTTCCTTTTGAGGGGGTATGTGAAGCTCAATGAGAATCTTATTAACTTATTATTAATCACCCTGGGCATAGACTTTAATAAGGTCTAACTTAATATGATGTGGAGGGACATCCACTACTTTCTGTCTCATACAAAATCCAACATCCTGGTTACCATTATTAGGTTCCTGCTGTTGAAAGACACCATGATGCTTATGGGATGCATAGAAGTATAGGGTGCCGAATCTGTTGCTTTAAGAGAAGAGAACGCTTTCTCATTCTGATGGATGTCTGTCTAGTCGCATTAGTGAAGATGGACTAGGAGATCGCAAGCCGAGCCGTAGGTCAATGGCAGCTTGGCCCTTCCCATTATGAGCGGGAAAATGAGGGTGGGGTGTTCTCTCGCGTCCTGCCCACGTGTGTCAGGGAACACGAGAGAGCTGGAAGCCCTCAGTCCATATCACAGATGTTATATGTAAGTACGCGGTGATTCGCGCGATGATGCTGCTCTTTCCACTGTTTTCCCACAACTGAGCCAGGAAGCGCAACAAAATATGCATCAAACTCAGCTTTAGCATTTATTTTTTTACAGTTTGTACAAGTTTGGGCAAGAGGAGGGCACTGGCGTTCTGCCGCTTGTGTAATAAACTCACAGGGCACACGCATGCCCCCTCCCCCCCCACAACACACATAGAACCAAACATGTTTTCTTTGCAGGCCTGTGAGGTTTTCCACAGATGCTCCTGAAAAGAGGGCTCCAGAGGGGGTCCGGAGGGAGGGGAAGACGAGAGTGGAGATGTTCCAAACACTCAGCAGGAGCTCATTATCGGCCCCCCCTCTGGCTCCCGCGTGACTGCAGGTCCACAGAACAGTGCAAGCACCCCTAATGCTGCCTTTATCCGGCTCCCAGCGGCATTGCGATTTTACTCCGACTGTCCTCATCTTTAATACCATCGTCACTGTCACTGTACGGCAGTGACAAGACGCGGTTGATTTTACTCCGACCATCCTTATCTGTCGGCTTGGTCGCTCGGGGGACGATGTCGTTGCGCGTTCTCCCCGTGTTCTGCATACTGACCCCAGGTCAGCGCTGTACAGCTTAGCTGAATCATCCTTTATCATGTATGCGGGGGCCATCCAGGGTGAACCCTGCTTGGCACCATTAGACGAGTTAGGCGGCCGCCTAGGGCGCCATATTCAGAGGGGGCACAACTTAGCAAGCCAATTTTGCTTTGTCTCAGATGGGGGGGCTCCGGCAGTGAAGCCGCCTAGGATGCCACATGGGCTTAGTACGCTATTCTTTCATGAGAAGGTTCCGGATCAGCTTGACTCATAAGCAGGTGTGTCTGTTAGTCCTTTCATTATCATTTTCTCTAATATATATGATTGTTGAACTTTAGGCGTGTTCTTATGCAAGACGATTCCCGTCAGCACAAGCCTAGCCGAGGTAACAGTGTATTTAATCATGACATTTAAGACAGTAACAAGCTTAACCCGTGGGAACAAATGTTAGGCAATTTGCAGACCTATCGACTTCTTCAGCCTTGCATATCCATCTAGGCCTTTGCAGCGATCCGGGGTGGAACTTGCAGCTATGTCTCAGCTAATAAAGGTGTCGGATGGTCCCCTGTAATGTCAACCACCTGTGATGACATCCTGCAGCCTACCATGCCCCCTGCGTTGTATCTGTGCCCACAGCCGCCTCGTTCCTCAGTCATAAACCCTGGGTGCTACCTTTCTGTTGTACCATCCTCACCGCAGCCAGTAACATTCCCCACATTTCCCCATTAATTCAAGCTAGATGGGGGAACGTTCTGGAAGGCATTGCCTTGGGAGCTGAAGCTTTTTATCGGGTGTCCATTCACCACCTACCCCCCCATCCCCAACTTCCCCCAGCTGCCAGTTAACCTGACAAGCCATGCAGAGTCTGTGGCGGCCTAGTTCAGAATTTACTTCACCTTGAGGGGTGATGGAAATTGTTTTGACTGCAGTTATTATGTCTGCTGGTAATACTGTCACTAATGTTATTATGCTTATTAGGAATGTTGTTGCTGCTAACGTTGTCGTTTTCTCGTTGCTCATTATGTTGGTGTATTACTTACGCTACGTGCCTCGGGGCGTCCATAGTAGCCATCAGCAGGCAGAGAACTAAGCAGACAGTTTTCACTTTTCCCTCTGTCCATTGTGATTCAATAATCAAGCTAACATTCTGAAAAAAAAAACAAGTTACACTGAATCATTAGAAGCTATTGCTCATATGTTGCTAACGTTTTGAACCTCTTAGATGTTAGCCATTGTCTTCTTTTTCTCAGTGTAAATGTAGGTACTGCAGTTGGTATTAAGGTGCTGTAACAATATGTAGGCCTGTTCAGATGAGCCTGTCTGTTGGGTGGAGCCAGACAAAACACCACCAGAATGAAAATGTCCCCTGGTGTTGAAGGCCATCACTGTCAGCGTGACTGTCCTGTCCCGGCCCTTTCAGGTACGACTATGTGGAGGTGCGCGATGGCACCGATGAGAACGCCAAGACGGGCAAGTTCTGTGGCAAGATTGCCCCAACCCCCATGATCTCGTCAGGCAACCAGCTCATCATCAAGTTCGTGTCCGACTACGAGACGCACGGGGCCGGATTCTCCATCCGCTACGAAGTCTACAAAACGGGTCAGTACACTCCACTGTCGCCCTCCCCTGCCACCCCCTCACGCCGGCGAGAGCCTCAGCTGGACTCTATTACTATAAATATGGTTTTATTTTTTTGTTACTTATATTTCTGTAGCTGGGAATTCACTGTGAGCATTTTTAGTTCAGGTCACGTCTCAGGAGTACAGGCAGGAACTTGTTCAGAATCAGTAATCTGTTGATTAGGAACTCTGTAAATCTTGTGTAGGAGTCACAGCTAAACATTTCTATTTATTCCTCATTCAGCTGTACATATTTGTTGTGTTCCATGAGACAAACGCTGTCAGTTGGCCACACCAACCACCGGAGAGCAGAGAGCTTGTTTTGAAAGCACGGGTCACATTATTGGTTTGCTGGTGAATTGTATATCACCTTGTAGCTGACATGCAAAACCCACTCCCCAGTTTGACAGTCAGGAGTGGGGGAGGGACGGTTACGTGCTGCCATTGTCAGCTGCGGTCAAATGCGACAGTGCAGTCGTGCACGGGAGGCTTTGTTCCGAAAGATACACGCTGAACCGAAGCCAGGAGAGCCACAGCCCCGGGCTCGTACAAATCCTCCCAGCTCCTGCAGTCGCTAACTTCCATATTAGGCTGCGCAGGATGGCTCCACGACTTGCCTCCTCCTTAGCGCCGGCCAGCTGTGCGCATGCTAGAAGCAAAAAGGTCAGATCTGATGATAACAAGACCGTCGTCCATGCTCCCAGCCTATAAAGTCAGCTACACGGACCCCTTTAATCTAACGCAGCCCCTAAACCTGGGACATCTAACTAGCATTCTTGGCTGGTGCCCCTGCTATCGGTCTCCATCATCCATCTCTACTTCCTCTGACCCCAAGAATGTACTCGCCTTTGCCGTCCTAGGATGTAAAATCATGCACCTTTATCCTCTTATGTGACTTAAAAAAGTTCTGTGGGACAGACCCTGGGAGCTGTGTTTCCAATGCAGCGCTCTTCGCAAATCATTATAGGCAGACCTGCAGATGGTTTTGGGTCTTATAGAATCCACCCAAGTTGAGCGGGGAAGGTTCTATGCCAATGGGGGCACAGACTATTTGAACAGTTTCTCCAAATGTCAGTTCTGATAATGACATTCCCAACAGTCGATTCAGCTGTGACAAGAGACAGCCTTCCATTATATGCACAAGGCATGAATACAGTCATGTAATGTATGTCTGTGTGACATTTTAAGAAGTCAACCAAGATGGTCCTCTGGAGGCCGCCTATATTCCATGTCATTTTATCTAACTTTGCTGTGGTGTAGTTGACTGGCCAAGAACTTATGTTTAACCCTCACATCCGCTTGGGGTTCTTTAGGACCCCACTAGGGGTATATGGGGTGCAGACCCCCAGATGGGTCAATGTTCATTTTGGGCTTGTGGTAAAGATGGT
>JAAGVU020000078.1:10644379-10659127 GCA_011763525.2 Mormyrus iriodes | reverse complement strand
GCGCTAAAGCTAACCCAAAAGCAGGGTACTAAAGCTAACCCAGAAGTAGGGCATTAAGCTAACTCAAAAATAAAGCACTAAAGCTAACGGAGAAACAACCGCTAAAGCTAGCTCAGATGTAAGGCACTAAAGCTAACCAAGAAGCAAGGTGCTAAGGCAGGCCAAGAATCAGTGCATTAAAGGTAACCCAACGCCAGGGCAGCAAAATTGACCCATCTCATGCCTTTTGTTGCAGACTTTGCATGGCTTCAGTGTGACTTTGGCCGACCTAATGAACCCTCCTTCTGTGGCTGGAGCCAAGAGTGGGACGGGAACATCAAGTGGGTCATCAGGTCTGATGGAGCTTCAGGAACGGGCACTGGCCCTACCCTGGACCATAATGGTAAGAGAGGTACCAAAGGAGAGGCACTAAGGGGAGTGGTGATGGGGTCAAGGTCGGTGATCTGTGACCAATATGCTATGAGTGATCTGCTACCCTTAGCTATATAAAAAATGTAGTAAAACAATGTGAAAACAGAGATGGCTTTGTGATTCACGCTAAATCCAACTTCAGGTATCTTAATCGTTGGAGAGTGTTGCTGTTGTGCAGAATTCGTGATATCTCCATATGACAAATAATTGAAGATGTCTGATTCACTGTGTAGCGTAGCCTGTTCTCCTTGCCCCCTAAAGTGCTGCTCCCCCTGCAGGTGACTTTGGGAACTTCGTCTACTTGCAGCCGGTCTCTGACACTCAGGAGCGTGTGACAGGCCGGCTGGTGAGCCCAATATTGGGGCAAGACCCAGAAGTGTGCCTGTCCTTCTGGTACCACACGGCTGAGCCGCACGTCGAGAACCTGTGGGTGAGGCAGAGGAGGATGGGGAGCAGGCACAGAGAGGATGAGCTCGTGCTGTGGAGCAATGGAGGACACAGGGGGGGGCACTGGATGCAGGGCCGTGTGCTGGTGCCCACCTCCACGGGGCCCCACCAGGTACCCAAGGCCTTACAATGTCTTTTTCAAATTCAAACAGGAAGCGCTTTGAATGCTTACTTAGGCTTAATTATCATGCTGTCACCATTTCCTTTGTCATTGCTATTATGTTATTATTTACAGGCGATCAGTTTATAATGTTAATTATGTTGTTGTTTTTTATCATGCTGTATTATCACATTATCATGTGATTAAAATATTATCATAATTCTTATTCACTTATCCACTTATTGTTTTTAGTTGCACCCAATTTTCCCTGAAACTTGTTTTGTATTCATATTATGTAACTTACTAAGAGCGTCCCAAGGATCCTGGAGGGTTCATGGGAGTTTGCCCCACCAGTCTAAATGTGCTTTGTGGAGCTGGAAAAGGCATGTGATTGGGGGCTTCTTTGGGGGGCTGCTTCAGGAGTATGGGCTACGGGGTCTGCTGTTACGGGCCATCAGGATCCCGTACAAACGAAGAGAGAGTTTGGCTTGAATTGCCAGCAGGAAGTCAGATTCATACCCGATGGGTGCTGGATTCTGCCAAGGCTGCCCTTCGTCATCGATTCTGTTCATAACTTTTATGGACAGAATTTCTAGGCGTAGCCAAGGGGTGGAAGGGGTCCAGTTCAGGGCCCTCAGGATCAAGTCTTTGCTTATTGCGGATGACATGGTTCTATTGGCGTCATCGGGCTGTGACCTGCGGCATGCACTGGGGCGGTTTGCAGCTGAGTGTGAGGCGGCCGGGATGAGGATTAGCACCTCCAAATCTGCGGCCATGGTTCTCGACCAGAAAAGGGTGGATTGCCCTCCCCTGGTGGGGGATGAGTTGCTGCCCCAAGTGGAAGAGATTAAGTATCTCAGGGTCTTGTTCGTGAGTGAGGGAAGAAGGGAGCGAGAGATCGATAGACGGATCGGTGTGGCGTCGGCAGTAATGCGGACGCTGTACCATTCTGTCATGGCAAAGAGGGTGCTGAGCCAGAAGGCGAAGCTTTTGATTTACCAGTCGATCTATATTCCTACCTTCACCTATGGTCACAAGCTTTGGAAAGTGTGTGAAAGAGATCACGGATACAAGCAGCTGAAATGAGTTTCCCCCGCAGAGTGGCTGGGCTCAGCATTAGAGATAGGGTGAGGAGCTCAGACCTTCAGGAGAGACTTAAAATGGAGCTTCTGCTCCTCTGCATCGAAAAGAGATAGCTGAGGTGTTTCGGGCATGCCCAACCAGGAGGAGGCCCCGGGGCAGAGCCAGGACACGCCGGAGTGATTATATCACTCGGCTGACCTGGTAGTGCCTTGGTATTCCCCCAGAAGAGCTCAAGGAAAAGGCTGGTAAGAGGAAGGTCTGGGTATCCCTACTTAGACTGCTGCCCCAATGACCGGACCCCGGATACGCGGTAGAAAATGGATGAATGGATGGATGGAATTTTAGCATCAAGGAATAGCTTGATGCTAATGTCTTGGCAATAAGGTTACTAAAAGGGGTGGCATGCTGACTGGCATGTACCCTTGCCTTGCGCCCTCTGCTGGCTGGGACAGGCCGTTGCATTCAGGACAAGTAGTTAGATTGACTGCGTAATGGATGGGAGGTGGTGTGTGGTTCCAGGGGTTAGGCCTCTGTGCTTGATCAGAAGGTTGTTGGTTTGAGGCCCAGACTTGGCAGAATACTCAGATCTCTTTTGGGCCCTTGTGCAAGGCTCTTAACACTCCCCCCCCCAAAAAAAAAAGTTCCAGGGACACCAGATAAACGGCCTGACCCTACACTTGGGCCCCAGTCTTCACTCTTACCTGTATATGTGTGTATGTCTCACAGGAGAGCAAGACGGGATACAGCAAAGAGGCATTTCTATACTGTACCTGTACGTTGTACTTGTGCATATGACATATAAAGCCCTATTTAAAGTGTGTTTGTTGCCCCCCCAGGTGGTGATTGAGGGGGTGCTGGAGAGTAACACCTGGGGCCATATTGCATTGGATGACATCATGGTCCTAAGGGATTGCCTGGACAGTGATGGGGCTCTCACCGTCCTTCCCAGTTTCAGCTCTGAGTTCGTCATTAACATTAGTGAGCATCGTTATCGAAGGCACACATCCCCCAGCCCTGTCTTTCTGTGCCCCGAACCTGGCTGGCCAGGCTGGGCTTCTCTTCTGGTACTGATCAGCTTGTTTTTTCCTTTTCAGACCCAGATGTTCCAACAGAATTTCCCGGGTCACCGGACAAAATCTGTACGTCATTGCCTTTTCATTCCGATTGCTCAGACAATCCCCATTTTGAATTTGCGTTAAGTGAACCCACATTAGCGAAATGGCAGTGAATTAGAAGAACAGTGTAATCAATCGTGGAAGTGTGTGGCTCTGTGGGGTCGGTCTCTGTGCCTGTGATCAGAAGGCCATTAGTTCAAATCCAATGGCTGGCAAAGTGATTTCACTATTCAGTCCTTGACCAAGACCCTTAACCCCTTATACCTCCAGTGATTGGCTGACCCTGCTCTCCGATTCTCATTTGTATGTCGCTAAGGCAGACATTATTCTTGGATTTTTTTAAGAAGATGGGCCATAATTTATACAGTGGCCAAAATGATCATGTACATGTATGTTTTGAATTGGTGAGTGACAGGTGAGGGGCATTCTGGGGGCCAATCAGCTTTCAGCTGGGGCCAGTGGCCCCGCCTCTGTATAAACCCCTCCGCTTAGGATAAAAATGTCTGTTAGGTAAATACATGTAAAGGTAGCTATAAAAATTTGCTGAGGACCCGTGTGACAGCATGTCCCTCTGCTCTCGTTTCTGTACCACAGCATACACTGATTACCCCGACGACATCATGGATGGGCCGGGAACCATGCTGAGGACACTGGACCCCATCCTGATAACCATCATCGCTATGAGCGCCCTGGGCGTTTTCCTGGGGGCCATCTGCGGGGTTGTCCTGTATTGCGCCTGCTCCCACGGTGGCGTGTCAGACCGGAATCTTTCGGCACTGGAGAACTACAACTTTGAGCTGGTGGATGGCGTCAAGCTGAAGAAGGACAAGCTGAATGCACAGAAATCATATTCAGAAGCGTGAGCGCCACCAGCAGGGCGCCTCTTTGTCCAGAGGCTGGAACTGAGCCAGGCTATTCTCAGGACCTGCAGTGAAGGAAACTCACCACTAGGGGGACACTGTGTATAAAATTGAAGGAAAAAAATGTGTACAGTAAGATGATTATTTTAATTTTGCTTTTGTTTTTGTTGTTGTTGTTGTTGTTTTTTCATTGAAATAACCAGATCCTGGTCTTGAGACCAATCAAGAGGACATTCTGGCGTATTTATCTTTTTTTTCCTGGAAAGAACTTTAATTTTGAGATCTTTTAACTTTTTTTTTTGGTTGTAAAACCCCAAACGAACCACACTGCCATGCAGTGTCTGTGTGCTCAGTGTGAGGCGCTAGTCGCACGTATGGTTCCCGCAGTGCCTTCGTCACACCTTGGGTGTTTGTTTGTTTTTTATTTTTATTTTTATTAACAGTGCTGCCTTTAGTTCTGGACGCCGCGAGTATCGTTCTGCCGAGTGGATTCATGCAGGTTTCCCACCGTGTCCCATTTTGTATATAAATTATAATATATTTGAAAAAAAAAAGAACCTCTTTTAAGGAAAGCTGTAGTGTTCTTCTGCACAGGCTTCGAGCCACAGACGTGTCATCGGAGATTGTAGCCCGGCTGGGAGAAGCGCTCCTTTCTCCTACTTGTCGGGTTTGGAGACAGAGTCTGCAGCCTCGTCATATCAGCCTCGGTAACGTTCACGTTAAATGGATAAAGTCAGTGAGATGTTGTGAAATAGCTCCCGTGGGTCAGGAGAAACGAGGCTGTGCCGCGGCGGACGCGGAGCCTCCGCTCCATCTTTTCGTACCGCGGCCGAACCGCAAACTGCGGGACGGCTGATCCTGCGCGTTTACGGCTCTCCCCCAGGGAAATAGCTGCCGGTACGCTGCCTCAGGTCCGCCTCGCCAAGCTGGTGGGACGCCGGCGCCTGTGCTCCCATCGCCGCGGCGTCCCCGGAGCGAAGCTGACATCAATAGGGATGAAAGGACTCTGTAGTGTGGAAATTAAAGAAACAATGTTGCACTGAAGAATATATTTAAATGGTAAACGTGTTTATAATATGAATTTGTAAAAAAAAAAATGCAAAAGACAGTGTTACAAATGTTTCTTTTTATATGGTTTCAGGTAATGTGATTTGATTCTGCAATGTACAATTTACTGAGGTGTTTTTCATCATTGAGAAGTTATATCGGTTTCCTACAGTAACGTTTCCGTTTAGAGTTATGTTACCACTTGTTTTGTACTGTCATCTGGCGTTTGTGTTTTCTTTTTTTTATGAAAAGAAGTTTTATTTTCAATACCGCTTCTGTACTTTGCTGTTGTAGGAAAATGAATAAACAGCAAATGCCTTAAAAGCTAAAATTACGTTTGTACTGCGATACCAGGGTCACGCTCAAAAACTCACCTGTGTCCGCCCGTCTCTCACTTTGACTTATGACTACTACATTCCAAAGAGTCAGATGAAATAAATGTTTTATTAAGATGCGGCTTTTCAAAATGTTTCGTTTGTTTCTGTGTCTGCGTGGAGAAGCTACTGAGTAGATGGTACTGAGGAGATGGTACTGAGAGAAAGCCATAATCGTATCAGGATTCCAGAGACGCAAATGAATTGTGGAAACTGAACTGGTCTGATGATTTTGAAAAGCATGCATTTGCCCAAAATGCGTCTGTCCATAACCAATACCTTGAGATTCTATGACAGTGAAGAAGAAATTCACTTTTACCTATTATTGGTGCGAGCTGAAACGAAAGAAACATCCGCCGCCCCCTTGTCGTCTCTGCTGAGAACGTTTTCCTGTGTTAGCATTCAGAGCCTTAGTCTGATTCCTACGAAAGGACTTTAAGCTACAGTATCTTCCAGAATGTTTTGCAGGAACTTTTAACCGTAGTTGTGCGAAAGACCCACCATCAGAATCTAGATGGAGCTGTACGATAAGATAAACATCTTTACTGTCACTGTGCATAGATCAGTGAAATGCCATTTGGCAGCTCTTCGGGCAGTTTATACAGCATTTCCGATCTGCACACAAAGACACACAGACAGAACGCAATACACAAGTAGGAACCGTCACGCTGCACTCATATAGCTCGCCAATGTCCATTACTTCTGCTGTATTGGGCAACATATAAGACTTATACTTCTACAACTAACTGAGGCTCTGCTTACTTCCACCTCTAGAGAAATACAGCTTTCCCAAACTATGATATAATTCAAATAAATGATCATTGAAATGTTACCCTAATGTATAGCAAATGCTTTTATCTAGAACAACATATGCTGGAGTATTTTGCTGAAGTAATTATCTGTCTACGCAATTGACCTGTACTGAGTAGACTGCCGATGGGAGATGCAATTGGAAATTCTAGTCTATCTCACATTTCTACGTTTGAGTCTTGACCCCACACCTGTGTGGCGTTGCACGTTCTCTTTGTGTTAATGTTGGCTCCTTCTAGAACATATGAGTCTTCAGTAGTCTTGGAACTAAATTGGTAGGTGATATTAAAGTGGCTACCTGGCCTGTCTAGTATTACGTCTCTTAATATTTAGACGAAATTCTAGTTTCTTGTGACCAGTAATCGCAACAAATATATGTTTCGCCCAGTCCAGACGATCCTTCCATTCCTCCAAAGCAGATTTTACAGTGAACGAATGAATGAAACCTGACTGCAGGGCATTATCAATGTATTTTACCATAACTTGTTGTTCGGAAGAGAAGAGGGAAAAACTCTAAATTTTGGAGGAAAGATGCCCGTTAACTTATCCAACAGTTTCTCATGATATCAAGTGACCTTCAAAAGGAATGGGAAACATTAAGTACATGTGTGAAGTGCACTGCTAGGACAGGTTTGATTCAGGCTCCTAGAAGCAGGACTAACGTCCCATAAAGCAAGGAAGAAGCCTTTCATTAGTGAGAGACAGAAAAACCAGGCTGCAGTTTGCAAAAAAATTTATATTGTTCACATACGCACACCCATATAGTGAGAAATGAGTGACACAAAAATATTTGCTGCGGTCTCTTAATTTTTTCCAGAGCTGTACAACAGCAATGGTAGCAATAGTCAGGTTAAGACTTTACTTCCTATGTTTGCAGGGCCTTAACCAGGGAAGATCAAGAAAAATGGTATTATTACAGGAACACGTATTATTGCACGTATCCACGTGCCAAGCTGTTGGCATTTCCGTGCTCCATTTCAGCAGAGCAAGAAGAGAACCAACGCTGCAAAGACCACGTGAGGGATGTGATGGGTCCTGCACAACGCTGCAAAGACCATGTGAGGGATGTTATGGGTCCTGCACAATGCTGCAAAGACCATGTGAGGGATGTGATGAGTCCTGCACAACGCTGCAAAGACCGTGTGAGGGATGTTATGGGTCCTGCACAATGCTATAGGCCATGCGAATACTGCGTTTGTAGAAAGTGTCTTGTAGTGAAGGGAGGGGCATATAATGTTCTCTGCTGTCTTCACTACTCTCTGCAGGCACTTGTGGTCAGATATGTTGTAGCTGCCATACTAGATGTTGATGCAGTTAGTCAGAACACTCTTGATGGTGCATCTATAGAACATGGTAAGGATAGGAAAGGGAAGGCTTGTTTCAGCTGCCTCAGGAAGTATAATCTTTGCTGGGCTTTCTCGAATAAGGAGGTGGCATTGTTTATCCACATAAGTTCCTCAGTTATGTGCACACCGAGGTACTTGGTACTCCTTACAATCTCTACAGCAGTACCATTGATGCTGAGTTGGGTGGGGGCAGGACGTGTCCCTCTGAAGTCCACAATTATCTCCTTTGTCTTGTCAACATTGAGAGATAGATTGTTGTCTCTGCACCAAGTGGACAGTCCTTCCACCTCTTCGTGAATGCTGATCCATCATCTCTGCTTATCATTCCCACCACCGTTATGTCATCGGCAAACTTAATGATGTGGTTGGTGTTGTGTGTGGCTGTGCAGTCGTGGACCAGCAAGGTGAAGAGTAGAGGACTAAGAACACAGCGTTTAGACACTAAAAACTAAGAAAGCTGCGTTTCTGATTCTTAGTGTGTACACTTCCCTCATCATCCAGGGCTTTTGGTTGGCTCTCGTGGTAACACCCATGGAGACAGCAACATCCTCTCCGCACTTGGAGATGTATCTGATCACAGAGTTTGTGTACTCCTCCAGGTAGATGGAGTCACCATTTATAATAGCCTCCGTAAAAATGACCCAGTCAGTAGATTCAAATCAGTCGTAGAGAACTGAGATGGCACCAGCCAGACACACCCTGATGTTCTTATCGACTGGTTTGGGGCTACTTCAGCAGGGATTTGTACACAGGAACCATAATATGGTCCGAGTAGCCGAGGTGGGGGCAGGGAAAGGCCTTGTACCCCTCACGAATGTTTGTGTAAACATTGTCCAGAGTTTCTCTCTCTAGTTGGAAAGTTGACATGTTGGAAGAAGAATTTGGCAGCTCAGTATGTCTACTACAGGTTTCCAAGCCATGTAATAGTAGACCAGTTAGAGCTCCACTGGATAGCTAGGAAATAATATAAGCCACTTTGGAACATTTAGATGGGATTAGGGTTAACATGCGTCCCGGTTTCCCCAGACACCTCATCTTTTTGAGCCTCTGTCCAGGCGTTTTTTCAAAAATTGGGTTTAACCCTGCAGCCCCTATGTCGTAGTTTTGCAAGTTACAGTGGAGTACCAAGCAAAGGAAATATCATCATTGTCTATGTACTGGACATGAAGAATCTATGATTTAAAACCGCCTGGCTTGCTTTTGTTAAAACATATTACAGCCGGAAAACTGAATATCGAATATGAGGCTGACGTTATCGTGGTTTAACAAGAGACACATTTTTAAGACGGAAGCAGAATTTTATTAGCTGTGTTCGGCGCACCATGTTCACAGAAGTGTGCCCAATACTCTGATTGTCTTATTGCTATACTGTGCGCACATGATTTAAAAATACCATTTATTTGGCACTTCGCGGGTCTGTCAGTTCGCACGACGTCGCCGATCATGATCTTCTACCGGGCTCGTTGTCCTCCAGCTCTCACGCATCTGGCGCTCACTTAAGAAATCTTAGGGCAAATCTATATTATTACATTATAAACCTAAAATTTCAATTGCATCAAAGGCGTTGGGGTAGTTTGCAAACCATAGAGACTATTTACAAGGTAATTAAACGGTTACATGTGCATGTGTGTGCAGACTAGTCTTGAACTGAACATCTCACTCCAGCCAGCTGCCCAAAGTTGGTAACCCTGTGTCTTGCTCAGTGTTGATGCGCCCCAGTACCCTAGTCTTGGCACTAATCATTTGTTTATATCAATAAAGTACACTTAAAGAACTTTCTAATGGTAGGTGACCCATAAAATATCATGAACATGAATTAGTTCATTTGAATCTGTGTGCACTGAACCTTGCCAAGCCCTTTTACCTTTAATTTCTAAAGGATATTACTAATTCATTTCTAACTGATTAGAATGCAGATTCTTCATACGATAAATTCGATTGTAACTAGTCATAATGCCAATTTTTGATATCCGAAATTCTGTTTTAATTAGTGAGATTCAAAACGTATTTCTCATTAATTTCAATGGGAGTTGGAATTTGAGCTAGTTAAGTCGACAGTTTCTGATATCAGGAATGCAACTGTAACTAGTTAGAATTTAGTTGTAAATACTCAAAATACCAATTTCTGATATCAGGAATTCAACTGTAACTAGCTATAATTAAAACTGAATTATACCTACTTACAACTGATTAACAGATATCACAAACTGGATTTTCAACTAGTTAAAACTGAATTCCTGATATCAGAAATTGGTATTTTAACTAATACAAATTTAATTCGAACTATAACTAGTTACTATTAAATTCTTGATATCGGTAATTGGCATTATAACTAGTTAAAACTGAATTTCCGATCAGCAATGGTGCATTTCATCTAGTTAAAGTCGAATTTCTGGTATCAGAAATATGCATTATAACTAGTTTCAGCAGAATTTTCTTATATCAAGAATTGAATAAAGCTGAAACGGCTTGCCATACTCGCAGAACAGGGCTCAGGCGTCGTGCTTTGTTACGATGTGATTTACATTTCCTGCCGGGGCGGGTCGAGGCAGCCTGCGCTCAGCCTGCGCTTCTACTGCAGGCACCTAGTCGGACGCATATATGCTTAACTCGACTAACGCGACACTGCCTGTAATCATTTATTCATTACTTCATTTAAATTTTATATCTAATATAGAAAATGATATGCAATAGAGAGAATCGGAGGCAGTTTCCCCCCAGTCTAATAGCAAGTACTTAATAGTTCTGTAACATTCTACATTATTGCGTTTAAAAAGATCTACCAGGAGCACTTGGTACAATTTATTAATTTTAGGGAATAAAATCACCGGTGCGTTTTACTGGAATCGTTATAAGGTGAGTAAAACACAGGTACAACTGATTTCGCTTCGCTCTGGCAGTTCATTCGTACACATTAGTAATGACATTTCATAGGCTAAGCCATGACTTCAAAGATTAAAGCAGGTGATTTGGTTATTGCAAAGCTGTTTTAGGCTGTAACTGACTTTCACTGTATGCGGAGCAGTCGCCTGTCAGCTGGGGGTTAAAGTACAACAGGTGTTCTGGGCACATCGCATTACATTGTGTTTCTGTGGATCATTACTTGTTTGTTGGTTCCTTTATTTATCAAGCAATAAAACCGACAAACAAAATAAAACCGCCAACTTCTGTGGGCACAGACATTACGACCGACTGCGTTGATGCTGAATCCGTCTGAATCGGTATGGACTCCAGGCTTACTGTGGATCTCTACTCCCATACTGCACATTTTCCCTGAATGGGACCTTTTGCTTTCACCACGCGTGCGGCGGAAACCTGTCAGGTGGAGATGAAAGCACGTACGTGTTTCCTGCTGCAAGAATTGAAGCGAAATTAGGCTCGAAGTCACTACAAAATAATCAGAATGATTGTGTCAAAATACACCACCTTACGGCAACAGCCTCGTTTAAAATCCTTGAATCCACTCAAAGGGGGACGTTTAACGAAAATAACTACACCTTGTTATTCGGGGCTTTGTAGTTAATGATTATTGAAACTAAAGTTTTACAGAAGGATTTGAATACAGTGGTCCTCATTCTTGTTGTGATCTGAATGTGGTGAGAAATAAACACATAATTTCGATTGTATTGTGGCACTGGAGTTACTTGCATCACAGTGAGACCAGACCAAGCTTATAATTATCATCATGAGAATGTTTTATTGTGGACAGTGTAATTATTCGGTATAATCGGGATGCTAAAGCGTTTCATAATGTGCTTGTACAAATTTTTGCTAGGAGTATTTGATTTCTGACAATAATTGGCTGGGTTGGCATTTCAGGGTAACACACTGACACAAATGTGACAGTTGACTTGTCTGTTTTGTTACCTATCATTTACCCTTGAATTCTCTTTGTCAAAATACATTTGGATGCATCTGTAGGCTGTATCTGAATTTAAACCTGATTTGCAGTCAAATTAAATTATATCTAGGTGACACTGTCAGGGACTGGAGCTGTCGTGTGATAACCAGCTTCACTCTGAGCCAAAATTCCTCTAGGAAATGCCCTGGTGGGGCTGTGATAATGCTGTTCGTGAATATAGCTAAACTCTAATGTAAGAGGAGCACAGTCACTCAGTGGGTGTTGATAGCACCCCATGCCTTTGTGTTTGGGAGTTTGAGTCCTGGCTCCCGCTATTTGTGTTGAGTTAATTTTGCAGGTTTCTTCTCGCAGTCTGAAAACACGCAGCGAATCAAACTAGTGTCACTAAATTTGCCATATGGTGTAAATGTGTGTGTGTGTGTGTGTGTGGTCCAGGTATTCCTTACATTGTGGGTACCAATGTGATAAAGACCTGTTATTTTGACATTGTGGGGACCATGTTTCCTGTCCCCACAAGGGGAAATTATTTTTTTTTATAAGTCAGTGACTGCAATCATAAAACTAAAAATGCCAAAAGACTATTTTGTTTGGTTACTTATGGTTAAAGTTAGGGCTGGGTAGGAGTTAAGGTTGTCATTGTTGGGGTTAGGGTTTTTTGCCCATAGAAATGAATAGGCGGTCCCTACAAAGATATGAGTACAGGTCTCTGTGTGTCTGTGTGTGTGTGTGTGTGTTTGTGTGTGAGAGAGAGAGAGCACTGTGATGAACTGGCACCCTGTTCAGGGTGTATCTCTGGTTTCTAGCCTCATAACCCGGTACTGGATAAGCAGATGAAATATGAATGGAGAAACTGTGTGTGATGGTCAGGAGTGTATCAACCCAAAATCTCTCTCTTAAAATTACACCAGCTCCTCATGTTAGAAGCAGAGCCAAAATCCCAACCTGGAATAATATTAAAAATATATGAAATCCCTGTGATACAATTTCTCAAACCACTGTAGCATTAATCTGTTTGCCTGAGGCATAAATATGAATTTTGGCTGGTTCGGGCTTCAGCGCTGTGTTGAATTCAGAGATTCGACCTTGAGTTCACACCAGCCAAACAAGGAATCCCCCAGCACTACTACATACACAGCCAGTCACAGGAAGAAACAGCTTCTTCCTCATTCAGTATCTCGGCAACCGGACCTGAAAGGTGTTGTATCTGCCCTATCTGTCGTTTCTGATAAAGGTGCCATCTTCAGGGAGGTTCTTCTGGGACCTCCGTGTTTTCCCTTTATAGTCTGTTTGACAGTCTGCTCCCGCTGAGGCTTCATTTTAATGGCCTTGAAGAAATAAGGACTATTACCAAGCTGTAAGCTATCTCAGGTGTCTTTCGGTGTTGCTGGACTGGTTGAGCTGAGATGTGAAGATCTCATGCAGCTCAGCACCATGTCAAATGTATCCCTGAGCTCCAAGCTAGTAAGATGCACCCCCATGGCCAGTAAACAGACCGGACAGGAGTCGCCTGGTAGATACCACAGGGAGTTCTCTGCAAGCAGTACTAGGTGGCGTTGGCGGTTATTGTGTGGAGGAGGTGTCGCAGATTTGTAGTTTTGACCTGGCTTTCACCCCAGGAGCTTCTGGAACCTCACTCAAACAAAAGCTTTCTTGTAGATCATTTCTTCATCCATGTGCCACGTCAGGTGACTGGTTTCAGTTTTTAGCCACAGATCTGCATAGCACATAATCGCCTTGCATCCAGAATCATTTTCACTTCTTTGTGTTTGTGTGTGTGACTGAATTCTTCCTGCAGCACTTTCACTATTGGTGAAGCCATGTGATGCCCATATCTTTTCCTGCATCGTCTCTCTTGAATTGTACTATGCTTGCTAATACACAGCTGTGCCTCCTCTGTGATCTTGTCCAGTGCTGGTGAGACGTGTGTTTCTACATTAGCCAAGAGTAAGTTCATCAAGCAATTGAAGCATATTAAAACATGTCAATTCATCCTGAGTTTGATCAGATAAAATACCTGTGCTTTGATTATTGATAATAAATTCATGGCTAGGAGGAAGGCTAGCCCGACCTCATTTTAGTGTGTCTGTAATCCAAAATTTTAAAACTACATTTCCTCAAAACGTCCTTGTCATTCTTCCCTTAGTGGGACCCGATCTGTGGACTAAATGGACCTTGTCTCTATCCCCAGCTCCTACAGCATAAGCAAAGGTCAATTAATCGTTCACGGCCCACCGAATTCTTTTCCGAGACATTCCTCTTAGCGAGCATGATGTGCTTGTTTTTCTGCAATGCGGCTATAAAAGGAGCGGTTGGTGCCCTGTCTCCAAGCAAATGTGCAGCAGTATCAGGAGAGGCTTCCACTGAAATAATCCTGTGGTCCCGGAAACAAACATTAGACTTTATATCGTAGGAGACAGAGACCTAAAGTTTTCAGACAAACCAGACCAAAGTCACAGACTGTGAGAATACTGTGAACTTTAGCCCTTAGTTACTAATGGGAACACTAAGACTTTTTTATATGTGTAGATAACTTAAAAAGTATTTTCAGTTTCCTTTTTAGTCCATTCAAGCATGTTTACATGTAACTGAGAAAATCTTGATCTAGATCTTGAGGGAGTTGGATAAGAATGCAGAGACATGTCATATACTCCGAGCTGGGGCAGTTGCTGTTTTCCTTAAGTAGTAATTAAATGTATTATTGCAAACGAGGGCGTAAATTACAGGGGGGCTTGCAACCCCCCCCCCCCCCCAATAATAAAAACCTGTCAATACAATCCCCCTATATAATCACAAAATATTCACCCCAAAGTTAAGCCTTTGACTGAAAATGGTATGCAAAAACATCTGCCATTGTCCTGTTAATGATGAATCTGTTGAAACAAGAATTGTGGTACTAAATGACTGTCAGACTGTTTGCAGGTCCACGAGGCGGTGTTTTCCTAGCTACCTGGTAGGCGTGACCAAACTAAGTCATGAAGACGCCGCTGTTTATGCGCCTGATAAACAGAGCTGCAGCCTGTGCAGTGTTCCTGTCGCCCCTGTTTACAATTCCAGCAGGAGAGCAGCACTGCCAAGCAGACGGGGCGTGCCAGGCATGTTTGAGGAGCAATCGGGTTTCAGGATCTCCAAAAGAGGCAGTGGCCTGCGTGTCCCAGTGAACATGGCCACGCACGCACACACAGCGTTGGGAGTAGCTAACTAAAATTAGCGACGCTGCTAACGTAACTACTTTTTTCAGTAGCTTATCAGTAGGGCAGTTACGTTTAAACCCTGTAGCTCTTCCAGTAACTACT
>JAAGVU020000078.1:10612556-10634697 GCA_011763525.2 Mormyrus iriodes | reverse complement strand
GTCCCCCACCAACTGCGCCCCTAATTGTATTGCTGGGTAGGGGTTAAGGTTGTCAATGTTGGCATATTGGACGGTTACCACAAAGATATAGATACCAAATCTGTGTGTGTGTGTGAGCGTGTATATATTACATTGTGGGGACCAAGTGTCCCCACAATGTGATAAAAACCTGTTTTTTTGACAATTTTTTGGTCCCTACAAGGATAACCTCAATTTTATAAAAATCTATGAATGCAATCAAAAAAGTAAATATTGTTTGGTTACTTATGATTAAGGTCCCTATAAAGATATGGACACCTATTCTGTGTGTGTGCGAGGGGTGGGGGGGGGGTGGCATGTACATATTACATCTCATCCCCACAATGTGATAAAAAAGCCTGTTATTTTGACCTTGTATGGACATTATGTCAGTCTGCCCAAGAGGAAATTCAGCTTAATAAAAATCTAAGAATGCAATCAAAACGCTAAAAATGGGAAAGGTTTTCTGTATGTTTGGAGTCTTCATGTACTTCCAGTGTTTATCTCGGTTTATCCTGGGTTTCCTACCACATTGCAAAGACATGCATGAGTGAATTAATGTCACTAAAATGTTGTTAGTGTGAAATTATGCCCAACGATTGAATGATAGCCTGTCTAGGGAGTTCCCTGCTTTATATCCTGTGTTTACTGCGATCTAGGCTCACTGCCATCGTAAACTGAATAAGAAATAAGATGGATGGATCCATGTCAAAATATAGGATTGTTCTGTAAATGCGGAGTAATATTTTTTTTTATCTCAAAAGACTAGCAGTAAACCACTCTTAGAATGGTAATGGTACGTATTGAACTCAGAGGACGTTTTTTCATTAGAATACAGTCTGATTTCTCAAATCGCATGTCAGCCTCAGGGCAACGTGTCAGATCTTTTTTCCTTCGCCTACAAATGTTCTGGCGCCCCCTTGTGGCCGCAGGCTTCGGATCCTTCGTGGAAAAGACGGTGATGCCCTTCATCAGTACCTCACCGGCCATGCTGCAGAACCCGTGCTCTTTGCACGAGCATTGCACCAGCCCCTTCAGCTACAAGAATGTGCTGAGCCTCACCAGCAATGCGACAGAGTTTAACCGGCTGGTGAGCGAGCAGCAGATTTCCGGCAACCTGGACTCCCCAGAGGGAGGCTTTGACGCCATGATGCAGGTGGCCGTCTGCGGGGTAGGCCCTCTGTGCAGCTT
Source organism: Mormyrus iriodes (assembly GCA_011763525.2). Classification (NCBI taxonomy): domain Eukaryota; kingdom Metazoa; phylum Chordata; class Actinopteri; order Osteoglossiformes; family Mormyridae; genus Mormyrus; species Mormyrus iriodes. Next base: position 10,633,488 of record JAAGVU020000078.1, on the reverse strand, counting down.
TTTCGGCTGTCCTCATCAAATGCCTGAAAGAAAAATCAGTAAAAAAAAATATGCTTTAAAATGTCTTAATAAATCTGTACTTACAGAGCAAAATGATAAAATGATACCAGAAAACTATTTCGTTGTATGTATTTTGCCCTTCTAATCTCTTCCCTGTCGTGTGGTCGTGATGCCCCAGTCCTTTAACTGCATCTCCTCTATTCCCTGCATGTGTTTCATAGGAACAAATCGGCTGGAGGAACGTGACTCGCTTGCTGGTCTTTTCCACCGACGCTGGCTTCCACTTCGCTGGAGATGGCAAGCTGGGTGGCATCGTGCTGCCCAATGATGGCAAGTGCCACCTGGAGAACAACGTCTACAACATGAGCCATTACTACGTACGTCCCCACCTGACCCCGGGCTTGGCAACCACTGACATCCTGTTGCTATGCTTCTACCTTATGAGCCCGTTTCCATGGTGACACCCTAGTAACCTATTGTGTCGTGTTGCCTTTGTAAATTGTCCATTGGTTCTCTGGGTCACCATGGCAATAGACCTTTTATTACCGGGTCCTGATTTATGAACAGTATAGACTATTGTGGTGAGGTGGGGATTGTGGAGCTGCTTTAACATGGTTTGTGTGCAGGACTATCCGTCTATTGCACATCTGGTACAGGAGCTAAGCGAGAATAACATCCAGACCATCTTTGCCGTCACACAAGACTTCCAGCCTGTTTACAAGGTAGTCTTAGTTTAGTTTCTATGACCATGCTTTTGAGGCCAGTTGTGGGTCCTCTGTAGCATGCCAGTGATGTGCTCTTCTCCTTTAACAGGAACTGAAAAACCTCATTCCCAAGTCTGCAGTGGGGACCTTGTCGTCCAATTCCAGCAATGTCATCCAGCTCATCATCGATGCTTACAATGTGAGTTCAGCTCCACCCAGGGCACCACCTGCGAATCCCAGGTGATGTGCACCAACCATGGAGGCGCGTCTTCCTGTCCTCTGCCAGTATTTTACAGAAGCAGGAGGGTTTTTTAATATGAATACTCCTTTAAAAGTGAAAGGAACATGGATGGATATGTATTATTATCTCTATTGGGGGCAAGTTTGTCGTTATCTGGGGCCCCACTAGTAAAGTCCCCCCCCCCCCCACATTTGTTTCAGAAATGAACTAAATAACTAGCTAACTATATCATAGCTAGCTAGCTGGTTAGCAGAACATGGCGCTTGGGCATCTCCTAAATAAGGAACATGTTAATTAAATATTTAGTGTAGTGACTGTTTGTGGCCAACAGGGGGCTCAAACCCTTAAATCTGTGGTTTGAATGGGGGCAAACACCCCTGCTGATCAACATGACTGTTTTTTGGATTAACCGCTGAGCCGATATTACTCACATTTAGCTGACTGTAGCTCACAATAGTCAGTATTATCCAAAATATAGCAAACAGTAGCTGATATTAGCTGACGTTAGTTGCCTGTTGCTGACTCGGCTCTGTTTGTGAAATAGTCTTTATCATCAGAAGTAATTCTGGAGAACAGCAAGCTGCCAGCTGGGGTGAGCGTGGCATACACGTCCTACTGCAAGGATGGCATCGCCCGAAGGGGCGAGGATGGCAGGAAGTGCCGAAACATCTCAATTGGGGATGCGGTGAGTGTAGGGCCAGCTCGTGGCACGGCCTGCTCAACGCTGTCCCAGCTACTAAATTAAACCTGGGCCTGAAAAATTCCATGGTGACTAATTCAGATTACCAGGGGTGTTGGAAAATAAACGTGTATTTATTGGCCTAAGTCATGAATAGCTTTTTATATTATATATAGGTTTGCCATCGGCCCCCCAGTAAAGAGCCCCCATCCATTCATCTGTAACTATGCCCCTGCAGATTGACATTTAAAATAATTCTACTCCATTTATACAAATACTCATTTTTTTCATAAATCTCACTCCATCATCGCCTCCCTTGAGCAAACCTTTCACAGGAAATGCTCATGACAGCCATAATTACAAATTCCTCATCACGCTGACCATGCACACGTGTGTTTATGCGGTCTGACGCTGGCAGATTTCGTCTTCCAGGTGACTTTCACCATCAACGTCACAGCACACGAATGCTCGAAGCACAGCGAGGAACACTCCATCAGGATCAAACCCCTGGGCTTCAACGAGGAGGTGGAGATCCTGCTTAGCTTCATCTGTGAATGTGACTGTCAGCGGCATGGCGAGCCCAACAGCCCACTGTGCCATGGCGGACACGGCACATTTGAATGTGGGGCCTGCAGGTAGGATTCTACTGCTGCGAGGCACCCTCATTGGCTAACCAAGCGCAGTCTAGCATTTCATTGGTCAAACCTTTTTAATGTGAGTTCTTTCTGTCACATGGGCTCAGATTCTGCTATTTAATTGGTTCGAATTGTTTGTGCTCTCTTTGTGCTGCATTTTCATCGGTCGCCTCTCTTTCTGGCGTCCAGGTGCAACGAAGGGCGCATCGGCCAGCGATGCGAGTGCAGCACGGACGAGGTTGACACCAAGGACATGGATGTCAACTGTCGACGTAACAACGGCAGTGAGATCTGCAGCAACAACGGGGACTGCATCTGTGGGACATGCGTGTGTCACAAAAGGCAGAACCCCGAAGAGCGCTACTCTGGGAAGTACTGCGAGTGCGACAACTTCAACTGTGATCGCTATGACAACAAGCTGTGCGGAGGTGAGGCCCAGGGCATGGTGGCGCTGTGTGTGTGTGTGTGCGTGGATGTGGGTAATGTATATATTACATTTGATCCCCACAATATAATAAAATCCTGTGAAGTTGCGGGGATAATTTTTTCAGTCCCCACAAGGGCAAATTCATTTATATAAATATCTGTGACTGCAATCAAAAAACTGTGGGGTTAGGGTTACAGCCATAGAGATGAAAGGAGAGTCCCCTTAAAGATATGAATACATAGATCATGCGTTTGTGTGTGTGTGTGTGTGTGTGTGTGTGTGTGTGTGTGCCCTGTGATGGACTGGCATTTTCTGTCTGGTGCCCAGCGCTGCCTTTGCTAGGCTCCAGGCTCACTCTGCGGTGAATAAGCAGTAATAAATACTGAAGGATTTGAAAATATAAAATGAAAACATCTGCGATGGGTTGGTGCCCCATCCTGGGTTGTTCTCTGCCTTGTCTCCATTGCCACTGGGAAAGCCTCTGGGCCCCCCTGTGACCCTGAATAAGACAAGAGGTTTCAGGAAATGGATGGATGGAAAATGTAAACATATATTGGAACATCTTTAGACATTTGAAATCTAGTTGTGTTTCATTAATATATTTCTGAACGACCTTTGACCTTTCCCATGCTGATGACCCCCGATCTGCCCTTAGGACATGGCCGCTGCGAGTGCCGCGTGTGCATCTGCGAGGCCAACTACACGGGCAGTGCGTGTGACTGCCCTCTGGATACCACACCCTGCCTGGCCCCCAACCAGCAGATCTGCCATGGCCGTGGAGTCTGTGAGTGCGGCGTGTGCAGGTGCACCGACGAAAGATACCAGGGGCTGACCTGTGAGATCTGCCGCACCTGCCCCGATGTCTGCATCGAGCACAAGTGAGGTCCCTCCCCTCCCTGGCTCCACCCCCCTCCCTGGACCCCTCCCCTCTCTGGCACCACCCCCTTTCCTGAAGCTGTCCCCATAGGTCCTCACAGGCTTATGCAAATAAGGGGTGGCCATAGCTGTGAATGCCATAACTAAATATACATTGTTTTATTTCCTTAGCAGAAACCTAGAAAGGACACATTATGGCCAGCCCCATAAATATAATTGGAGGCTGATGACATTTTCTACAGGTGCCATTGCATCATACTCTTAGCTGTTTTATAGGCCGACCCCCTGGTTCTTTTTAGTCCCACCTTTTTTTGTAGCCCCACCCACATTCCTATCTCACCCGGTTGTGTTAATGCCTGCCTGCTCACTTGGTACCAGTATGGACTCAGATGATGATGAATTGTGCTCCTCGACAGGGACTGCGTGGAATGCAGGGCCTTCGGGACCGGGGATAAGAAGAAGAACTGCAGTGAGGAGTGTGGCTATTTCGCGCTGGAGCTCGTGGATGACCAGAAGTCGCTGCCGGACTCCAAGCAACACTCCCAGTGCAAACAGCGGGCCGAAAATGACTGCTGGTTCTACTACACCTACGCGGTTGTCAACGGCACGCAGGAAGTGGTGTATGTGGCTCAAAAGCAGGGTGAGCGATGTGCTTCTCTAACCCCAGGGAACTGCTTCAATTCGCTGTGACAAGCTAACTATAGTGGGCTGCCAGAAACAAGCGCCAGTCCTGTGACGAGCGCCGAATGTGACCACCGGCTAAAATTAGTCAGGAGTTCTGGCGAAGCAGTGCGGTGAAATGTGTCACTTCAGACGGGCCGTGAGGTGCCGGATCCAGCCGCGAGGTACCCCAGACTCAGGTTGTCTCAATGCTGTGCCAGAATGGCTCCTGCAGTCCGTCGGTCTGCTGTTACGGCCTCCCCAGCTGCTGCTTAGGATGACGGTACAAAAGGCAGCTCCTGGTATGTACATCGGCTCTGAGAGCCCCCACAATGATGGCCCCTGAGGCTGAGCAGACTTCTGGACGGCAGTGAGATACCGCTAACACCAACTGATACCGTGAACATGAACCGAATACCACTAACACTAACTATTAACCGCTAACACCAACCGAATATCACTAACACCAACCAAATACCACTAACACCGACCAAATACCACTAACACCAACCAAACACCACTAACACCAACCGATACCAGTAACACCGACCAAATACCACTAACACCAACTTAATACTGCTAACACCAACTGATACCACTAACACCGACCAAATACCACTAACACCAACCAAACACCACTGACACCAACTGATACCACTAACACCGACCAAACACCACTAACACCAATCGATACCACTAACACTGACCAAAGACCACTAACACCAAACGATACCACTAACACCAACCAAACATCACTAACACTGACCAAACATCACTAACACCAACCAAACACCACTAACATCAACTGATACCACTAACGCCAACCAAAGACCACTAACACCAACCGAATAGTTTGCTGACTTCTGACATATGCAAACATGTCACCTGTCTAAAGGCCAGCAAGGGAAAGCTTATGAAGTCTGATTTTTGTAGATTCCAACTGAATTGAACTAATTATTTAATTTTTAAATCTGGGCCCTGTCCCCTGTCCTGTATATAAGGAAATGTGGGCCCTGTCCCCTGCTCTGTATATAAGGAAATGTGGGCCCTGTCCCCTGTCCTGTATATAAGGAAATGTGGGCCCTGTCCCCTGTCCTGTATATAAGGAAATGTGGGCCTTGTCCCCTGCTCTGCATATAAGGAAATGTGGGCCCTGTCCCCTGTCCTGTATATAAGGAAATGTGGGCCCTGTCCCCTGTCCTGTATATAAGGAAATGTGGGCCCTGTCCCCTGCTCTGCATATAAGGAAATGTGGGCCCTGTCCCCTGCTCTGCATATAAGGAAATGAGTTGATTTTTTATTGTTCTAGCTATGAGTAATAGTGTATATTTTACTTTAGTTTAGAGACTGATTAAAGGTATTAAAGGGCCATGCATTTTATCTTCAAAATAGTGTAGATCCGCTGATGGAAAGAAGCAGGGCTGTTGTTGCGGTATTTGGCTGTGACCATGTCCCATGATGCCTTGCTGTCTCGGACAGAGTGCCCGGTGGCTCCTGACATCCTCCCCATCGTTCTGGGGGTGGTGGTGGGCATTGTGCTGATCGGCCTGGCCCTGCTGATGATTTGGAAGCTGCTCACAGTCATCCACGACCGGCGAGAGTTTGCCAAGTTCGAGAAGGAGAAGATGAATGCCAAATGGGACACGGTGAGATGGGGGTGGTCATGGGAAATGTCGTGAAGGGGAATATCTGCTCTGTTATTCATTACATCAGGACATGGTAAGTTAACCCTTGGAGGTCTGAGTTATAGCTACTAAACAGATCCACGGTAGAAACCAATTTCAAGTCTTAAAGTTAATCTGGAAATGGGCAAAGAGAATGACCCAGAGTTGGCTGCTCAAGATTTAGGGTTTGGAACCAGACTGTGATGGTTCTCAAAGTTCAGCTTGTAGTACAGGACAGGCTCAAGAATGATGGGAAACCGCCTTACATGTTGCTTACGTCCTAAGGTATACCTCTACCATTGGACCCTCTATTTGTAGGTGCCACTAGCAAAGTGGATGTTAGTCTTTTGGGGGTGCCATCTATTGTCACAAGTCTTTTGATATAGTGCTGCCACCTAGTGCTCAATCACTAATAGTGCGCTAAAATGACAGGTATGGTGGAAAGTTAAAGGTAAAGAAGCATATGTATTTCTGTTTGTGCTATGCTTTTGAAGCAAGCTTCTTCTATCTACCTGGAAAATGTCACGCAGGGAGAAGGTGCCCATAGTGTTATCCTGACTGAAAGTGCATGTGGCAGAATTGCATGTCGCAAGAAGTTAAGCATTAATTAATGTGTAATGGGCTGTATGCCAAGACTAACAAAACAGCCTTAATAAGAGATGGCTGACTGAAATAATATTATAATGATTCCATAATGATTTAAGTATGGCAGAGATGTTTTATTAGCTAACCAGGGGGACACAGCCTGTGATTGAGTCCATCATTGGTGGAAACGAAATGACCATGTTAACAGTGTAATGACATCAGCCGCTGGCACTTAAAGATCCCTCTGAAAATATTACCCTCCTTTATTATGTGGGTTTTTATGTGGGATTTAATAACCGACTCGGTCAGGCGGAGAGCCGCCTCTGATGTGAGGGGTTACCTAGGCGACGGGCTCACCAGCATCCTGTCTGTGTCATTCTAGGGCGAGAACCCCATCTACAAAAGTGCCGTGACAACCGTCGTCAATCCCAAATACGAGGGCAAGTGATGGACCTTCTTCCACTGTACACTAACGGGGGGGGGGGGGGGTCTGTCACGAGGGGGGCGATTTGATTTACTTGTCTTTCGGAGGCACAATACAGGACGTAATGCATTCATAGCCACCTTACTAGCATGTTTAAAGAATATATTTTTAATGTGACAGTTCTGTACAGTATACGTATATTGGACATTTCTTAAGGCTATCATAGCTAGGACAGTCGTCCTTAGGTCAAAATAGTGAGTGCGGCTACAGATTTGGGCTAAGCTGAAAGCCTATGATTGGTCCAGTATAGTAAGCACATTGGCTAAATCCCCCCACAGTGTCAACGTATTAACAGGGCAAAACGTTGTTGACCTCAGCAAAAGGTGTATAAACCATCTCGGGCCTTTTTCAGAATTGTAGAATGTACAGGGTGTGTCTGTAACGCATGGACCCAGCTGATTGATCGTCAGTGGCAGAGGTGGAAATTTCAGGTCCAGAGAGTAAAAATCCAGACCAGGATTTTGTTTCAACCAACCAGTTGAGTACTCTGTGACTGTGACTCTGTATACTCAAATGGATGGGTGAAACAAAACCCTGGTCTGGATTTTTACTTTTTGGACCTGAACTATCCACCTCTGGTCAGTGAGCTTTAACTGGGCTCCCGAATGGTTTAGCGATGCTAACATGCTATCTGGTTTTAGGGGTTTCTGCTTTGTGATCACCTCAGAATCACCTATGTGCCTGTAACCGCATTCTCCACAGTCTTGGTTCTATAGACCTTATTTCTGCCTTATGTCCTCTGTGTTCACCTTTGCCAACCTGTTTCCAAAGTTATTTATTAAACAGAACGCCAGCGTGACTCACATCGCGTTTCCGAGTCTTTGCGGAAATCCCAGTTACGTGTCTATGTGTTTCTTTGACTGGCGCTCGATTAGGTCGCTTAATCGAAACGAGCTGTTAGGTGGGGCTCTTGCTGTGTTAAATACAGCGCAACGCTGCACATCACGCAGCCTGCAGATTCAGAGGACTCTCTGTGACACTGTACCTCTTACACTGTACTGCTGTTACACTAATACACACTTCAATTATCCTCACACGATCCTCAATTTTCAGCATATTATCCAGCCATGCGTGTGCGGCTGGCGCATTGCCAGTGTCTCTTATTACTCCAGTGGACAGGGGGATTGGGCAGGAGGTGAAAGATGGGAGGTCTTTAGCTCCTCTGTGACAGCATAAGGAACGGCAAAAAGGAACGGGGAGGGAGCGTGACGGCGGCAATTCAAAACCAGGGACTCCAGATCTCACACACGAGTTGAGGCAAATTCAGGCTCCACAGACGTGGGAGAAATATGGGCAGTTCCATGTGCAGTGCTGGTGGGGGGGGGTGCATTTCTATGTGAATCATTCCCTACGCAATACCGGTGAGCTCCTGCCAAGCTCGCATGCTACAGAGTGAAGAAAATGAGGCACTGAAAAGAAACATCCAGAACTGGATACCAGGATGCAAGAGAAGAAACCCAACAGCTTACTGTACAGCAATGCCCCCCCCCCCACATCAGCTACACCAACCACACCAGGTCAGGGTGCCTTGCAGAGACTACTGATTGACATAGGTATAGCACAGCAGGTCAGCAGAGCACTTCAAAATGGTCCACTGAGGGCCAGACATGCCCAACCTTCTAACCTAGAGTAATTGGTCCAATAAGCATATAATCAAATGTGCCCTTTGCACTTTCTAGTCTCAGGAATTGCACGAAAATTCAAATAGTAATTTTACTGAAATAAAGGAAAATTGAAATGTGGCACAATACTGAATTTCTGAATTCATAATTATTTAAATGTACCGTGTAATTGTGTGTGTGGTCGAAGATCAAACGAACACATAAATTATGTGATTTAATAATCTTAAGTGCATGAACTTTCACATCTAAACTCAAAGAATTCACACCAAACTTTTCTATTCCAAATTCCATTTCCAACTAAATGAAGGTTTTAGTTTTTAAACGTTCATCTTGGATTACCCACACTGTCTCCATCAAGGTCTGCTAGGAACCTTGGAGTAATGACAGATGACTAGCTGTCCTTTCCTGAGCACATACCAACGCTCTCCCCAATCTTGTAGATTTACCCTGTATAACATCAGGAAGATCAGGCCTATTCTGTCTGAGCGTGCAGCTCAGCTTCTAGTCCAGGCACTTGTTACTCCACAACTTGACTACTGAAACTCTCTACTGGCAGGTCTACCAGCTTGTGCTATCAGACCACTGCACATAATTCAAAACACGACTGGCATCTAATATTCATTCAACCTAAATGTTCTCACGTCACACCCCTCCTTGTATCTCTTCACTTGCTCCCTATTGGCACTCGCATCAAGTTCAAGAGCTTGGTGCTGGCTTACAGGTCCATCAATGGACAGGCACCCATCTCCATCAAACGTTCCTCTAGTCCTATGTCCCAACCCACCCACTTCGTTCTGCAAACCAAAGCTGCTTGTAGATGCCTCCACCACGCGAGTGTCACTACAGACGGGTCTCTTGTGTGGTTCCCCGATGGTGGAACGATCTGCTGAAACATGTCCGGTCATCAGACTCCCTCTCCACCTGCAAGAAACACCTCGAAAACCCTTTCTCTTCGATGACCTCTACTAACCTGATATGTCTTTTATGTTTTTTTAATGCTCTTATGTTGCACTTAGTTCTTACTTTGTTAAAAGTTCTTGTGTAATTCTTGCGTAACTCCAGCTCCAGTACTGCTTGCATTTGCACCTGGACATTCATTAGAAGCTCAGCCTAAGCTGCACTCGTGGCTAGTTGATGCCTTGACAGTATGAATGCTTGCAATGTGCTATTTGTTTCGCTTTGTAGGTCGGTGTGGGCAGAAATGTCAGCTAAATACACTACTGTTCAAAAGTTTGGGGACACTTGGAAATTTCCTTGTTTCCAAAAGAAAAGCATTTTTTGTCCATTTAAAATAACATCAAGTTAATCAGAAATACGGTGAGGACACTGTTAATGTTGTAAAGGACTATTGTAGCTGGAAACAGCTGGTTTTTAATGTAATACCTACACTGGCATACAGAGGCCCATTATCAGCAACCATCAGTCCTGTGTTCCAAAGGCAAGTTCTGTTTGCTAATGCAACTTTATCATTTTATAAAGCAATCTGATCATTAGAAATCCCTTTTGAAATTATGTTAGCACAGCTGAAAACTAGTGCGCTGATTAAAGAAGCAATAAAACTGCCCTTCTTTAGATTAGTTGAGTGTCTGGAGCATCAGCAATTGTGGGTTCGATTGAAGACTCAGAATGACCAGAAACAAAGAACTTTCTTCTGATACTCATCAGTCTATTGTTGTTCTGAGAAATGAAGGCTGTTTCATGGGAAATTTGTAAGTGACCCCAAACTTTTGAACGGTAGTGTACTTGAATGTAAGTGTAATGTAAATGTCACAAATCTGAAATAACAGTTTCAGCACTCTCTCCTTGATGTTCAGACGAATAGTGAACAAACTGTTACATTATTTATGAATTTTATCTCATTTTGATGTTTTGTCATTTTTTTGCAATCATCAACAACATCAAACAAATCACCAATATTGTAACTGTTTCTCTAAAGGCAAAAGTTACAAAAGTTTTCTGGTTTTGGAATTTACATCCCCTCAACCTATTTTAGGAAATTAAATCAAGGAACATGCATGCATGGGTATGTATGTACTAGTTAATGAATGGAGACATGGCTGGTCAGTGGTCAGTTGGTCGTACATGCAGTGGATTGAGGACGTTCAGTTGCTAGGTTGCTCCATGGTGGCCAGAAGAGAAAAAAAAAATGTAAGCTGTCAGCTGAAACTCTCCCAGGCTTACATGAAGATCATCCGCGCATCCACCTTGCAGCAGGCCCCAGTGCAGAGCAAGGATCTTCCCCCTAGGAATCCGCACACCGCTAATCACAGAGTGGAAACATGTCATTGTTTCTCTAGGGGAAAAAAGGCATGTGCTGGCATGATGAAAGCCAGGCCCTGACCCTCAGGGAAGCCGGAGTAGGCCAGGCTCTGCCTACCACAAGCCTGGCCCATCCCAAGGCTGGGCAAAATGCCAACCGATAACTTTTTTATTATTGCAATAGGAAAGAAGCAAGTCAAAATTTTTAGGAAAGACTTTCTGAATCTATACAGAAGCCTCCGGCTCCTCAAGAGAAGCCTTAGGGCCCCCCCCTATATCTTAGAGCTCTAGTCAGGCCCAATCAAAGCACCCCCAGTGCTTATTTTCTAAGTACTCCAGCGATTACATCAGCCACGAAAAAGGCTGGATAGAGAATCCTGTCATCAGAATCGGACAGTAAGTTATGATTAGGTTACTTAAGGTCGCTTGTAACCATGCTGTGCCATCTGCTGAGCCTCGGTTGCAGGCATGGTGAGGCTTACACTACCTAACAGCCCCATGCGGCCTCAAACACGCTTCTGCCGGCAGTGTGAACGGGCCGTACGCTGCCATGACAAACGCCCAAACCCACTGGGAAGTGAGGATATGCTGAGGGAGGGTATCAGTAGATTGATAGGTGACGTGCCGGGGAGTACGGCTGGCCACACGTCTCCCTCCAGAAGCTCCTCTCTGAGGCTCTAGGTCCCAGCACTCTGGTGGTGCTCCAGTGTGAATTATTTATCAGGTTTTCATCAATAAGCTCTAGGTGCTGGTCCTCCTGGGTCTTCTGAAAAAAGACAGACCTAAAAATCCAGCATTAGAAATAATCCTATCTCCATTTAGATTAGGTAGTTGGAAGACGAATGGATGGATGGATGGATGGATGGATGGATGGATGGGTAGAGTATATAACCGGAGGCATACTTTAATATGACTACTATCATTATGTCTCCCCTGTACTTTCATAGGAGGTTGGTACAGTCATAACTGCATTAGGAGCAATACACTGTAAACATGGCAACCATACGGCGTAGCGCTTGGAAACGGGCTGGCCAGCTGTTGATTCAGAAGATGACGAATGACTCCAGAGCGACACATAGAAACCCGACGTCACGCAGATGATAAAATATGACAGAGAGGAGAATGGGTCCGGCCGGCTCACTCGCCTGGCACTCTCACACCGAGTCACACTCAGTGTGCTCAGAGCAGAAACTGCGAGTGAGATATCTGCTCTGAGAGCTGCCTTATTTCCCTGGCACGCTGTGGCCAGGACAGGTCATCTCAGGCTGCTTACAGTCTGTTCGCTACAAATCTATCTACCAACCTTTCTAAGGGCCAGTTAAGCATCTGCAAATGATTCTGGAGATGACTGGCAGCTTTCTGGGCTTGATCGGGCCTGTTTTTTCAGTGTGATGACTGCTGTACCACACCCTCAACAGCCCATAACCTTTTCGTCTGGATACAGACTAGTAGCTCTGCATTGTCCTTCCTCGTTTCATGAATGATCTTACACGCTATATTCAGCCCGTCCCCAGTAATTCGGAATCAATCATCTTAGTGCTGCGTTGAGCCGGGAAATATCTTACTTCACTACGTAACATACACATAATATTAAAAACACTCTACAATATGCTGAGTTTCATTCAACATAAAATTCGTAGAACTACCATTGTTCATAAATGGAAAAAAATACCAAGGAACAGCTTTTCAGCATATATAGAACACACAAATATAATTTGCAGAGGTGGAAAGTTCAGGTTCAGAAAGTACAAATCCAGACCAAGGTTTTGTTTCAACCAAGCAGTTGAGCATAAAGAGACACAGTCACAGAGTACTCAGCTGGCTGGTAGAAACAAAATCTTGGTCTGGATTTGTACTTTTTGAACCTGAACTTTCCACCTCTGATAAATTGGGATGTATGGTCGATATCAGTCTCCTGTCAAAGCTCTGCAATATATTCACCTATTATACGACATCTGAACAATATCAAATTCGCGCTATAGAAACAACAGGGATTATGGGTGAAACTGTGTTAGAGAATTTCGTAACACACACAAAAAAAGACAAAAAGCCGGAAATAACGATGCTCCGGATATATAAATTTGCTTCGTCTTTGATGTTTGATTGTCTTGATGGTGCGCCAAGACCATCCTTTTATTCCCCATGCTCTCACGACATCGTGTCCTCTCATTCCATTCAAAAACGCTTTAATATTTCAAGCTTCTTTTCAATGCTTCCCTTTTGCACTCACTGCTTGGCCTTTTTGAACCAGGACATATTTTGGGGCGTTATATGAGCGTTTTTATTACAAAAGTTAACAAATGCTTAAGTGTTTGCAAAACAAACACTTTATTACCACATGCGATAAACTTAAGCAGTAACTGGGTGTTACTCCTAAGCGGGTCCAGTTCGGGGGTGTTTTTTGCGTGCATGAAATCGCACATAAACGAGAACATGCGCGCTGAACTGTAATCCTTCCTTAACACGAAGAGCACGCGTTATAGGAGAACATACAGCGTAATCGGGAGGGTCTGACTGCCAGCTGTTTCAGACACGGACACTTACCGTCAGCTCGGGGCCAGATCACTGGGGGGCCCTCGCGCCGGGGGCCCTCCCACTGGAAGCTGCGACGTGACGTCACGACGCCCAGCCGTCCCCCCCGCAGCTGATTGGCCGCACTCGCCGTCCAATCGCGGAGAGGCTGCTCGCCGTCGCAAAGTTGTTAACCCCGTAGCGGAGCGCTCCTCAGCCTCGGTCAGCTTCTAATCTTCTCCAAATGACGCTCTTATTGCCCCCCCTCCTCCCCCCGCTTCATCTATACCACAGTTTACGGCTACGCGGAGGCTTCCTAACCTCCAGGAAAAAGCCGATCGCGGAATATTATTTCCCAATGCTGATCGGAATGGTGTTTAACACCCGGACTGCATGGCGTTGGCTGTCCGCGGAGCTCCGGCTGGCCGCCCTGCCTGCTCCCTTCCCCGGCTGCGTTAAGAGGAATTGTCATCACCCGCCCTGGCCGATCTGCTGGTAAGTTTCATTTCTCAAATGGCTTTTAACAGCCTTTAAACGATCGGCCGAGTGTACCTCTGTGTAGGCAGCGCTAGCCGGCTAGCTAATTCCGCCCATGGTGTCGCGTCAGTCCTCGAATTTTGGCAAATTTAACAATAAAGTGATTTATTCCTCGCCGTTATATATTTTTTTGCCTGTTCTAGGTGGGCTAATTCTGTAGTATTTCGTTCTCCAAGCTTAAGGTAATTCCTCTATGACCAGAAAGGAAAACTTCAATCCGTCCTGTTGGACTTTTTTTTTCCCCATCTCGATGTCCCCAGCGCAGTGTGCGCAGCGGCGTTACACTGTTACAAAGTAATCTTTGTCTGGTTACTTTGTTTCAAACCATCCTCTTGTCGATTGCTATGTGTGCTTTTTTCATTAATACCACATCAGACTTGAAATGAAAGTAACATGCAGATCGCCGGCATGCTGAATGGTAGCAATTTTATTTTCCCTTTTTTGTGCCTACGAGACGGGGACTGCCCTTGCTGGGGTAGATAAAGGTGGAGGTTGACATATTTAGCGAGGCTTGCATTAAGTTATAACCCTGTGCATGATCCGTGCATGGAGATTGCCTTCTTCCTGTTTGATTGCAGTCTTTGTGTTGTTGTTTAGTTTCGTGGTTGATCGCTTTTTTATTTCCGTGGTGGTCCATCGTGGACTGCTGTCATTTTGTTTCCTTATGGGTTTTAGGTCTCGTTTCACACGGTGGAGGAGGGGGGGGTGGCGATCTGCTTTTTGTTTGCATCCATTTGTGATGGTGGCGCTGTCGCCCGTAAGTCTGCATTTTAAATGTATTTTTTATCCCTTTAAACTCGCAGTGAACAGAAACGTGATATTTAAATACAAATGCAAACCCACTAGGTGGTGGCTGGGGGGTCATTTTGAGCTTAGGCGGTGGCTTTCTGGCGTTTCCTTTGCACTCTTTGCCTGATTATTGCGGGGATGCCCCTGGCTGAGACTAGCGCCCATGATCTAATTGTAGTTTATACAGTATTTAGTACAGGCGGGGCTTCACGCCGTCTCTGTCGATCTGCAGTTTCCCGTTTTCTTGAAAACCGTAAATAAGGCGCGATGAAAGCGTCCCTTCTCCTGGCATTGGTTTTTGTGTAGTTAAGAATTAAATTTCATTTTGTAGATGCAGTATTTTGCGATCGTGCCTATAACATAGATGACTGTTAGTTTCTTCTGCATGTAGATGGCTTCCCTGCCCTATCCTATTGGCAGCCTACTACTCCTCCGACGCTCCCTTTATTATAAAAATATGCCCCCGTCAGTAAAATTCCCATTTATTTCCTGCCCATCCCCCCATCCAGCCCAGTTTTCTGTATCGGCTGTCTCTCTCTCGCAGTCTTTAAATTTGACCTAATTTAATTTGGTCAAGTCTTTACAGTATACCAGAAATCCGCCAATACTTCCCCTTGTGACTGACGTTTCTGGAAACAAAGCGAATCTCAATCTTGCTTCCTGTTCTTTAAGATCTAGTACTGTACAGGAAGTCTTGGCAATTATTCCTGTAGCTACGTTTTTTGGCAAGTTAAGGTTAAAAAAACAGGTTATTAAATTGATTTGCCTATGTTTTTCAGCATGCTGGTACTATTGTTGATGATTTTTAAAATATCTCTCTCCTCTCCCCCACACCAGTCTGTGTTTGGTAAGTTTCCATGCACTTAGAGCCAAAGGGGTCCTTTCTAGGTGTCGCCCTAAATTAGCCTTAAATTGCTGCTGTTGGGGCGTGAAGTCGCTACAGCAACACAAGTGAATGCCAGTGGTTGCCTGAGCACACCGTGTACAAAGGTATAGTTAACCCCTGTGTTATTTTGGGGGTTGAAGTGACCCCAGTACATTTTCAAAATGAGGATAAATTCTATAGATTCTAGAATTTCAAACGGAAGAAGTAAAATACGCAAGTGTTAAGGGGACTCTAAAATGCTCCCTTCTGCATACATCTGACTTTATTCTGGTATACTGCAAACTGAGGGACGCATTCCATCCTTTTGGGGGTGGGGGACCTGCCTCACCAGCTGCTTGGTTGTAATATTTTTGCATATTGTACCCTAACCCTAACTTCTCCTGTAGTCTGATATCAAAATAACTTCTCTAAGAAATATTCCTGTTCGGTGGTCAGATGCTATGGCCGGAGCTGTCAGTCATGTTCTTTTTTTTTTATGGACAGTTGTCATGGAGATCATTTCAATTAACATTTAACTTGCCTGTTAACTTTTGTACTAGAATTGGCAGCAATAAAATGTACAGCTTGGCATTTATCTCTAAAATGTTGTTTATGGGCTTAAAATTAGCGTTACTGTTCTATGTTCATAAATGAGCACATGGGACATGAACACCAGGCACAATGGGTTGTAATCAGCAAAAATTTGAGGACGGCTGTAGTTGTACACCTCTCCTTACTGGCTAAGGATCACTTGTTTAAGGCGACGTCTTTTTACCAGCTGTACACTATGGCTTCTCTTTTTGGTTAATGTTCAATGGGGCTATCGATGGGGGTCTTGCGTAATCTCTACATCACTGGGTTTTTAGATGGGTTTTCTGTTCCTTGCTAGTTCTGCTGCAGTTTAATGCCAGCCTATTTGTTACGGCTTCTGCCTTCCCAGTTGTACAAACTGGGAGCTCCACCCTTCGGTGACACGCTCTGTGCCCAGCCCTCCAATGCTTTCCAGTGATTGGGATAGCTTCCACTGTTAAATGTCTGTTAACAGTCTTGTTTGGTGTTTGCTGTTCTGTGTTATGTTTTTATTTTGACTCTCGGGGCAAAAGTCCACAATGTCCAGTGGCTGAGGTGGGTCGTCTAGTACGTTAGAATTGGGGAAATCACATTGCATGGTTAATACTTGAGTAGTTTGGGCTTATGCTAATTGAATGATGTGGATGTAAACTTTCAGTGAACTTTAATGACTCTGAAAGCCGTTCAGCTCAATCCAGTGCTTTCAGGTATAACTTGGAACTGTTTCATACAGAATCTTTACTTGGTTGTTGGCTGTTTTATCGAAGATCTCAACAAGAGTTTACTGTGATCCTGTGATATCGGTTATTCTCTTTAATGATGATAGTCGAGCTTCCTGTGAGTCTTGATTATCTTGAATGTAGGTGCCATGAACCACATCTTCTATGATGTGTAGGTCTGGAGATGATATCCAAAGCAGATGTTCTGTCCAGTCAGATTAATATTCTTTCTCACATTGGTTTCAGAGGTGCAAAAAAATGTGATTACTGTGGATTTCAGATAAGGTAACCGAATGGCTTGTATTGAGATGCACAAATGCCTGCCTTGCTTGCAGAGTGAGATCGTATTGTCCTTCTGCACCATTGTGCTGGGTGCTGCAGAAGGTGTGCGTCTCTGTCTTTGAGGCTTTTCTGCATGTTTGTCACATGGCCACGGAAGGTAAGGAGGGGGTTCAGACACATGAGCATTGTTGACCCACCTAGCAGATGGCATTTTCCTGTTTTTTTTTCCCTCTCATTATCATTACATAATAAAGTGCGTACATTTGTGAATTATTTGAACATACTTGCGTGACGCTAAAGTAACTTCTGGGCCCTGAACGGTTGACTGTCTGGCCCCGATTCGTGTCCAACACCCCAGACTTGCCTCCTTGACTTTAATCACTTGTAAAGTTAAATCGATAAGGAAGTGAAGATAGAGCCATTCCCTGTTTTTCTTTCGGGTTGAGCAATACCATGTTTACATGTACATTTACGGCTGAACGTCGGTCCAGATCGCGACGACGGTTGGTCAACCTCCGAGTTTGCCAGTTTCTGGCTGTGGCCCAAAGCATTACACACAAAGCGGAAACAAGACATGATGGGGGGGGTGGGGGAAGATGGAGTGAATCTACAGCCATTTCCAATGCTCTGTGCGTGTACAATTTCACTAAAGTAAGTATGGAGATGAAATGGAAACAGTCAGTTTGCTCGATCACTACGTTTCCTGTGCCTGACTTTGGCTGTGCCCCAGGATGTCTGTGCTCTGGGATATCACTGTGAATCCATGCTCTGCTAAACCTATGCACTGTGGGATGTTGGTACATAAACTTAATCTGTTTTAAGGCTTCTGTCCTAACCCATAACCCCCTTTTCTTGCTGTGTCCCTCTATCGTTCACTATGTTTGTAGGCTTGTTATTGTGCTTACGATAAGGGAGCTGCTAGCCCTTTCGTTTTGATGCTTATGCTGGGTTTGTGTCATTGCTGCCAAACCTATGAGGTAACTTCTTGTATCTCTGTTGTGTGGTCTCTGTGTTAGCGTGCTGCTCACCCCGGCAGATTGCCGGCGATCTTCTGTGAGGTCTTTTCTGTGATCTTCAGGTGAAGACGTTTTATTTTCTATATTTGCAGCTCTCTCTCGGTGCTTTTCCTGCAGACGATATCTGCTCTCCCATTCTAACACATTCTCTCGGTTCCTCCAATAATAGATTTATATCTCAAGAGCCTGTTCAGTAAGCTTCAGACAACCCCTGTACAGATTCAAATTGATCCATTTAGCCCCCTAAGCTATGTGTTGTTCTACAAACCTTTGCAGATTGTATTTTAGCAACGATGCAATCAAGAATACAAAATTCCTGCTGGCTTTGTGCTCTAAACTGCAACAGATCACGAGTGCAGATAACAGCAAATACCTGAGATAGACTGAAATAAATGCATTTAAGCATTAAGGCCACAGCAGTGATCCAGAGGGCTTTGTATGGTACCAATTGTGTGTGCGTGTATATAATGTGTGTGTGTGTGTGTGTGTGTGTGTGTGTGTGTGTGTGTATATATATATATATATATATATATATATATATGTGTGTGTATGTATGAGAGGGAAATTTGTATCACGTATTTTTCAAGATTCTGGTGGTTTCATGGCATATCACTGTATTTTTTTTTTTTCTTTTCAAGTTCACCGTTACTGTGGTAGCAAGCATTTAGATTAATAACATAACCTTTTTAAAAACTTTTGTAAACTTTTTTTATTAATCATTATAAAAATCGTTTACATTTGCCTTGATAATATAACAGACGTGATTTATTACATTATTAACGCACATTCAGCTCGATGGCTGTGTGTTATTCATTATGACCGTACCCGGCTCCATAACAATTGCTTCACATGCATGTATTATTACATTAATGATGTACAGTGAGCTTGATGTTGACATACCAAGCTAAATGTATGGTAATAGTAACAACATGTTTGCTTCACCGGTATGATTTTAATAATTCTTACTAGACATGCACAGATTGACTGGCCAGGGACCGGCATCGGCCAATTTGCAGCGTGCTCGGCCCGAACCGGAGACCAGACAGTCGGTCTCATGTATTTCCGATACTGAACCGGTCCGTTTCACATATGCGCCCCACGTCATACGCACAGCGGCACAGCCAATAGTCCCACAGCGGCGTGCACACTCACAGACACACGCTAACATGTCATTAGCTTGGAAGTTCTTCACTGTGAGTGAAGACGACCCAAAGACTGCAATTTGTAACACATGAAAAGCCAAAGTAAACCGTGGGGGAAGAACCACGAAAATGTGGTGAAACATCAGAGGTAAACTTTACACTGATTATTAATCATATACTAGATAATCTTGAAAAGGTGCAATCATTAAAATCCCCAAGATAGCCAAGGTTTTATCCTATGACAGAGTAAAAATGTTTTAACGAGACTTTAACCCCCTGTGCTATAAGGTCCGTACAGTATGAAGGAATGGAAAAGCCTGGAAAATAAGACTTCTTTTTTTTTATTTTAAGACGAGGGAGAAAAAGGTCAGTGTCGTGTAACATTGTGTATGTAACAAAACCTGAAACAACTGCGGTGAATTTAAACACACCGGAAAATGATATAAGTAACTGACATGTATTTCAATCTGTTGCACCTGCTCATTTGGTAAAGTAAAATATGTCAGATAAAGTTGGGTGTACAGCAGCTCATTTACAGTTAATTGTTATTTGTACCTCTTTCCAGTCACAGAGCACTTTATACTGAGACTTTGTATACGCTGTCAATTATCGTTCTTAGAAAACCGGAATCAACAAAAATCGGTATCGGCAGGACGCGCTGGCAAAAAAATTAGAAATTGGAATCAGCCAGGAAAATTGTGTGTGTGTGTGTGTGTGTGTGTGAATAATACGGCATGTAAAATAAGGTCACCTGACCCCACGGATAAATCAGCTATCCAGTTATATCCAAGTAGGCTTTAATAAATTGACAATAACTTTCAATATAGACATCAATATTTAACTAAAATGGGAACTTAACGCTCGTTGATTGTTTTGACTCTCTTTCTCATGGGGGGGGGGGGGGGGGGAAATCATGGGGAGTTTTGTGTGTGAAAGTTGGGGGTTCTGTTTTGAATTTTTGTACTTCAAAAAATGTTAAGGCTTTATACACAAACACCATATTGCCATATTAATATGTGGTGCATTATCTGTATCCGGACCACGGTCCCGACTGAGACCCCCTGCTATAGGCAGTAAGAATAATTGTGACCAATTAGTTTGTGTCTGTTTGGACCAAGCCGAACAACCTCCGACTTAAATATTAAGTCATGCATGTGACCGGAATGGTCTGGTTGCATTCTGTACTTGCTTCTCTTGGCTCACCAGCCAACAGAGGTGAAGTGAACACAATGGGTGTTTGTGATTCTGCCCCTTATCCAGTAGCAGTCACAACCACGGGTGGCTCTAGGATTTGTTCAATATGAAGATGTACCGGATGCCAAATTTTGGTGTGGGGGGAATCCAGGTATACCTTACATTGTGGGGGCCAAATGTCTCCACAATGTGATAAAAACCTGTTATTTTGAGGGGACCGTTTTTTTCCAGTCCCCACAAGGGGAAATTCAATTTGCTAAAAGTCTGTGACTGCAATCCAAAAACTAAAAATGCCAAGAGACGGGTATTTTACTTAGTTACTTAAGGTTAGGGCTGGTTAAAGTTGTCATTGCTGGGATTAGGGTTTTGACCATAGAAATTAATGGAGGGTGCCCACAAAGATTAGAGTACAGGTTTGTGTGTGTGGTGGTGGTGGTGGTGGTGGTGGGGTGGTGATCAGTGTAAATGGTC
>JAAGVU020000078.1:10534221-10612456 GCA_011763525.2 Mormyrus iriodes | reverse complement strand
AATATGTACTTAAATAGGGTCTCCGATTGCCTATGGTCACAACACAGGCAGTAGTCCCAGTGCAAGGCCAGCCTCTATGGCAGGGGTGTCCAATCTTATCCACAAAGGGCCAGTGTATATGCAGGTTTTTGGGATAACCCAAGCTGTTCAAACCCAGGTGTGAGGCCCTGTCTGGATGAGATTGCTCACCCCTGCTCTAGGGGCTAGCAAATACCAGTAAGCTTTCAGCTATGTGGGCAAATCTGGACAAAATATTCCTACTGTGGTTTGAGGACTTAAGCTTCACATGTTGTGTGGTCAGTTCCCCAGAAGGGGGTGCTACTTAGCCCTGCTTCAAAAGTAGACAGGAGTCTTTACCTAAGTGTGTCAAAAGTTTGTTCCCCCCCCCCCGTTACATTGGATGTCAGCTTCTGTATGACAGTTATGGCAGCGGTTTGCATGCACTCATTTGGTGCTGTTAGCTGGCACAGCTGTGGCCTGCTAGCTGATTTACAAAACCACAGCGTTCAGCCTGTTTGGGTATAACTCGTCGGGCCGGGTCGATACAAACTCCTGCCTATACTGCATATCCTGTTGGTCTTTGTAAGTTTCTTTGTAAGACATCAAGAGCGATTTTGTGTCGACAAGCTTGTTACATATGGGGACACTTTTAGACCATTTCGGCTCAAGAATAAAATAAATGGGACTGCCATATCTGCAACCTAGCAATGATATTTACATTCCTCTTTTATTGTGTTTTGAAGGTATGTTACTTGGCTTTCTGGATTGTTTCCATGAATCCAAGAATTTGGTTTTACACTCATTCAGTTTAGAGTTCTGACACACATGCTTTTCTTTCTCCTATACAGTTAACTAAGAGTTCTGCAGTAATGGATGACTTGTTAGTGGGTCTGGAATGTTCCTCAGGATTAATCGCTCCCCAGTGGTTCTGCCTGCCAGTCAGAGGTAAGGTTTATTCTGGTATATGCCAGGCTAATCTGTTTCTGCAGAACCAAATCAAAATGATGGTGTAGTTTGTACAAACATCAGCTGTTTCTCTGTGTTCAGATGGCAAATTCAGATATTGCTCAGATATTCAGATGTCGAACTAAGATTTTTGTGACTTAATCATGAGTAACATTCACAGCTGCTGGCATTTAGAAATGCCTGACCGGGGTCATTTTGGATCAAGAAATTTGTTTGCCTCATGATCAGGTCAAATTATAGTCAGATTTCAAAGCATTTGTCGCTCTTGATACTGTTGCTGTTTTTATACATATTCGGGGAAAAATGTAAGGTCCCTGTAATTCAGCATTCAGGAATAATGATCGCATGCTGTTCATGGAGTAAGTTTTTAATGTTTGCTTGCCCAGAATTTATCATCTTCTAAGAAATTTGCATATGTACTTTTTGGAGGGTTTCAAATCTTACCCCATTCTGTGTGGCTATTTATGCATTCTCTCCATGTCATACATTTGACTAACGTGTGTGAATGCGTGTGCATGCGCACACACCTTGAAATGGACTGGCATTCCATTTGGGGTGTGTTCCTGCATAGCACTCTTTGCTGCCGGGTTAGGCCCCAGGCTTCCTACGACCCTGCGCTTGATAAATGGTGAAAGTTGGATGGATGGTCAGTATTTGGTTTGGAGAGAGATTTTGTTATTTTGGAATCGGGTGAATGTTGTTCAGCTTTCAGTTCTTTACACACGTTATCAAATCTCGGGGACTAGTGGTCATATTTTATTTTTTTTTACCTACATTATTGACCGTTTTCAATTTTTAAGTCGCCTGTGTGTGTGGGGGGTGTAATGCTAAATCGTACCACATGAGGGAGACATTACCGAACATTGCAACGCCGCACGGACACAAACCCTTCAGGTTCAAATCTGTAGCTATGAGACTGCAGAAATGTTTCCTCTTGTTCTATAATAGGTATTTACTGGCAAGTATTGAAAGGGCACGTTTTTTAATGGAGTATTTAGTGAGTTCATGAATTGGTGAGTGATGCATGCCTAGACACGTGCAGTTGGCACGTGTAATTGTAAATTATCCGCTGTTATTAGTGTATTACATGAAGCCCATAATTCAGGTTGTGCAGAAATAATTAGTCAGACCGTAACAGATGGATGCATTGGAGTAATTCCGTAAAAGTGAATTAAAGGCGGACTGAGATGCGTGTCTCCAGCATCGGGATGAGTAACTGGGGAGGGGGATAATGGGCTGGTGTGCATGTTTATGATGAGCGCGGCGCGCATCCTCACGAGCTCTTTCGGACGGGTGAGGGGGCGTCTTTCGCCGCGCGTGCGACAGCGCGGGGAGCGCCCCCCCTCCCCCCTCCGACGCGAGCGCGCACGCGCTTGGGGCCGTGCGGGAATGGCTGCCGGCTGGTCTGGGGGTTGGGCCGCTCCTAGCGAACGGAGAGTTAAAGAGTTTTTAATGTCCGCCATGTTGGCCATGGCGTATTGAACCAGGGAGAGAGGGGAACGACTGTAAAAAAAAAAAAGAGACCGAAAGAGAGCGACCAAGATCCGGGCCTTTCGGGCTCCTCTCGCATCGCCGTTTGCGTGTGTGTATATTTACCAGTCGAACAAGTGACTGTCGGAGATCGCCACAGACCCATCCATGAGAACTCTAACTGGGACAGTTGTGAATTATAGGGGATCGGATAGATTTATTCTGCATCTCGAATTATAAAAAAATGAGTAAATTGTCGTTTCGGGCACGGGCGCTGGACGCTTCCAAGCCTCTACCCGTCTTCCGCTGCGAGGACTTACCCGACCTGCACGAATATGCCTCCATTAACCGGGCAGTGCCGCAGATGCCGACTGGGATGGAGAAAGAGGAGGAATCGGTACGTTACACGGTTACAAAAAAACCTACAGTTTGCAGTATAGCCCGGTTTTCGCATTATCGGGGGCGCCCCTCTCTTGTCTGCGCAAGTTTGCACAAAATGGCCGCCGTTTCTCCTTCTCGTAGAAAGGCGCGATTTCGCCGCTCGGACACCGACTCGGGTCGATTTAGCTGTCATTGTCCGAAAGAATGGGCTGTACTGGTTCTGAAATGTGTGCTTCGTGCCGGTTGTCGCGGGCCATTTCGCTTGGAAACGGTTTACAAAGTACAAAGGGATCACGTGACCACGCCGAAATCCGCCATTTTGTTCGAGACTCCGTTTCCCCCCCTTTGGGTGGGCCGTGCGGCGACGCCGGCGGCGGCCGCTCGGTGGCGCCAGAGAACCAGCGTAGAGTCCGCGCCGCGGGGCCGGCCCTCGCGCGAGTGACAGCTAGCGTGCGCGGCGACGCGCCGGTCCGGGGGCCCCTTTACTGAGTAACTAACCGCCTCGCCGGACAAGTGCTACCCGGTAGAACGATAAGCGGGCCCCGGATAACCGACTCTGCATGTTTAAAGGCGCGGAGATGCTGGGAAAGTTTGAGTATTCTTGGTAATTTCGATGGCCCGCCTGCCGGGGTGGATGCCGGACTCGGTACCCTCACAGTCGCTGTGTGGCACCGCGCTAATGCTTGGTTACCTGAGGGGTTTGTAATAAGTGTATAGCCGAGACTGTCGCGTTTCTCATTCGTGCTCGAATCTCTCTGAGCCGTTTCGCACTTATTATTTTAGTAATTTTCTTTCTGTCGTCCCTTCACGGAGATGAGAATCATGGTTACAGCTCCCCTCCCTTTTATGGTGGCGCTCCCGGAGTGGCTGGCAGGTCGCTGCTCCCCCGTAAACATAAGCGCTGCCGGCCCGGTCAGAGCCCGTCCCCGGCCCGTCGGCTGTGCTGGCGGCCGGCCCTTTGAAGCCCTCATACTGCCGTTTGCTTTGACCTCTCTGGCATTCCCAAACGGCGATGCAAACTTGTCTCCGAGGCTTCAAATACGTTCTCGGCCATTGAACACCGCCAGCTGTTATAGATGTGATACCAGGCTCACTTTAACGCTAACGAATGGTAATTTTGTATGTGTGTTTCGAAAACATCCAGTATCACTTACAGTTAGTCGCAGTCATAAACTATAGATTACCCAAAATAATAAAAAAATAATTGCTTATACTTTAAGAAATTGTAAATGTGGATGTGCTTGTCCATTACTTCAGTAAATTACTGAAATCGAATGGAAGTTCTCAAAATATTTGTGTGGCCTGCGCGTCGCCGCCAAACTGTAGCCTCCGATATTTTCCAACTGCAAGCCGTAGAACATGCACGTTGGACTTAATCAATTTCCTATAAAGTGAGTTAATGGCTATTTGAAGGACCACACAGTGAACTCACCTCCTTGTTTAGTCCATTCAAAAGTGGCAGTAAACACTACATTCATTTTCTTGTCCTTGTTGGTTTTGTGCTGTGGGACAATTCTATAAAGACTTACTGCAGGAAAGTACTTTATTTAATTGATTTTGGACTAGAAATCCGCAGAATATGGAGTCCAGTGTAAGATATATAAATGTCTAACTTTATTGAGGTAGTCTTTAAAAATGTTTGCGACTTAGTCTGCAGACTTCAGGCTGCGACACAAAGATGCTGTCATCTGTTCCCGTTGAGACTTTTGGTGCTACTCATTTAAAAAGGGCGGCTTAATATTTTTTTTTTATATAAAAGGGGGTAATCAAGAGCCATATGTTGTCAAACAGGAGCTGATAATACAGGCACGTATTACAGAAGGATTTAAGATTTGAATTTGGACCGGTGGTAAGCTTCAGTTTTAATTAAGAAGCACAAATATTAGCGCTTTTAGTCTCTGTACCCGTGTAATTGGTTGGTGTAGTGTTGTTTTGGCAGCAGAACGCGAGGGGGGATTCATTCATGTGTGTAAATTCTAGACACATTTTGTTCTCATTTGTGCTACAGCAGTATGGTTTACTGGCTCATTGGTGCATCGGGTGTTTTTTAAATTAGCGTTGCAGTGGAGTCTTGTATATGATTTCTTGCTTGACTTGTATGCCCACCGCTGTAACTGGGAATGTTGTAGTTGTGTAAGCTCTGGGTATGTAGGGTTCGGATACCTTGTGAGAGGGGGTCCCTGATCAGCTTTCTGTGTGTGATACACACATGGCTGTTCTGTAAGTGGGTGTGGATCCCAGTTCAATGCATCTTGGTACCCTGCTTGAGCATACAGGTTCATGGGAGGTCAGTCTGATGGACCAGGTGACTGTCAACAGGATCAGTAGTGATGGTGGTGTCTGGAGTTATTTTTTTTTTGCTATGGGCACCCTCCAGGTCCTTTCTCTTTTTAACACGTAAAAGTACAGGTGTGGGCTTCTTTAGGCTGAATTGCCAGGTTTTTCTATGTGGACTTACCTGATAATATCTTGTCCATTTAAGCATTCTGCCATAATCAAGGTAGGGATGGCCACCTTTCAGTTTGGTAGTAGTTGCATTTGGACCAATATGGTGCCATATTTCTTGGGGAAGCTGCGGTTTAGTGAAGTGTTACCAAGAAAAGAGATTTGTTGTGTTTGCGGGAGATGTAAAGTGCTTCTGGTGCTACTGTGGAGCTTGGTGTCCTGTCACATTACTTGACTCACAGGTTTTGCCTGTGAATCACAGGGAGGATAATTGAGTGTGTTTTTGCTCTGTGTCGTGCCGACGCTGTGACTGTCTCCTCACGTTTAAGGACCATGCGCTATGAATAGATTTGTCAAGAGTTTTTTTATGGCCCCAGTTTCGCACTGAACTTAATAGTGCCAAATGCTTTCCTGAGCTTTTTAGTATCTCTGTGCGTGGACTAATTAATTCAAACGGCACAGCAGTGAATGCAGCTGTAGGGCGTTCGCTTAAATATTAGCTCTTTTATATTTGGTCAAAGAGAGACTGCCTTTTACTTGCATTGTCCCAAATGTTTGTACCTTGCTTTCCTCTCTTGCGATCTTTAAAGCACAGCAGATTGACGTCTTGGATTATTTTTTTTGCATATGTTTGTCCAGAGTTGTGTGTGTTGAAGTTCTGGTGGCAAGAAAGTGAACTTGATTCTGCCAGATGTGTCAGTTCAGCATAATTTTTAAACAGGAGGCAAGCTATTTATTGGACAGATTGTTGTAGCGATACTGGGGGTGTAGAGGAAAATGGTTTTGGGCTGAAGGACACTTGAAATTGGTTGTGTACGTGCGGCGCTCTAAGCGTTGTGAGCGGATGCTTTGAAAGAGGCGTTTCCGTGTTTTTAGCGGGTCCCCAGTGACCTCTTAAAGGGCCAGTCCATTAGCCTCCTGCGAACAATAAACTTATTTATCAGTTTCCCAGTTTTAAACGCCACATGGGTGATGTTCTCCTGCCTTTGACTCTTAAGAAGCATACCATTTGCGAATGGCAGAAGCGCATTGCACACATTAACCTTTGAGGCACAGTGCCCTTATGCATGCCTCTGTCTGCCGAATATGACAAAGCGGGTGAATGATACTTTGAGGTTTTCAGAATAGAGGTTTGTGTGAGGGGGTGGGGCGCTTGGTCTTTCCCACTTTTTTCTAAGAAAATCTGATGTTACTTTTTTCTTACGCATGATGCCAGGTGACTTGTTCTATTTTTAACCCTGGAGCATTGGATACTTCAGGGGCAGAACTCAGCTTTGGTTTGTTGACCTGGCAGTGGTGGGGGTGGTCAGGCCAGGCTCCCACGCATGTTGACATTGTGCTGAGTCACCTGCATGCCTGCTTAAATTAGCAGAAGTAGCATGGTACCCCTGGGCCCTCTGCACCTGAACGCAAAGACTCTCAGCTGGGGCTGCATCCCCTCTAATGGGGGCAGACTTGATAACGGCCCTTTAGATGAGTTGTTTACTCAGGTTTCTCTGCCACACTTGCAAAGTGGTTTATATTCTTTATGCTCATTCTGCTAGATTGCAGTCTTCACCTTTACCATCGCCTCTTTTTGTATGTTGTGGCAGAATGTTTTGCTTCTGTTTTGGCAGGGATCAGTTTTAATACCTGTAGTTGTAACTGGGCTAATAAAGCTGTTTGTTTTTAAATTAGTGGAACCATTTACATTGTAATTATACCAGTCGCCATCTGTTTCCACACCATTTATTAAACTGCACTATTCCCTCAAAAGCGGTTTGTGCATCAGTAAGTGCTGCTGGGCTGCAATGGCTCCAACTCTGATTTGCTATTGTGAGGCCTTGCCTGTGATGTTAGCTGTTGAGGCGAGCCCCATTATAAAAGAGGCTTCACCATAACATTAACAAAAGTTGATCTCACCAGACAATTGAAAGTTGTTTTTCTGAATGTTCAGCCTCGGAAGTCCTCGGGCATCTATTTCAAATCCTCCCATTGCTCGTGATTGTATTCCCTGTGACTTAAAATATCCTTGATCCTTGTAACAGAAAATGAGGATGATTTTATCACGTGTGTATGTATTTTAAGTGGTGTTCTCTTTAAATAAAACCACCCTTGTCTAGTAGACTTTTTTTTTTTTTTTCCTGGAGGAGTGAATTTCTTTAGGAGGCATGATGTTCTACTGTCTCTTTATCTGGATGGGTTTGTGACACTTCTGCTTGTCCAGAACATTCTCAGATGCGTAAATGTTGACTTGCTTCACCACTCTTGGTTTTGTTGTGGAATCGGCTGTTGGCTCTGTCATGGGTGACGTATTTGGTGTTAATTTGTTTACTGCTGGTCATGTGCATCTCAGTGCCGTTGTGTAGTCAGCCTGTGAAATCCCTCCTCATTAAGCTGCTTCAGCTGCTCTGCATGTACCTACAAGGTGCTTAGACTTGCCCATGGCCAGGGGGGTTGGGCAGCCAGTTGACCTTGCACCCCCCCCTGAGATTCTTTTCTCTCTACTTGGGGGTTTTTGGTTCCGTCTCCTGCATTGTCATCTGGCTTTCTTTCATTTTTGTCTTCCCTTTTCCCAGCTTTTGTATTACTGTCTTAATGATGTTGTATCACACACAGCCATGTAAAGTACCTTCGGGCGACACTGTTGTGAAAGGCGCTATGTAGAGTTGGATTGAAGGTAGGGGGTGCATACCAGACTCCTGAACTGTTTGACATCATTCATTTTACTGTATTGACAAACCTTTATGTGAAAGTGGTGTGGCGTTGAACCCACACATGCATGCTGTACACAGTGCCTTGCTTCCTAATACTTTGTAGAAGATACTTTGAGTTTGAGCTAGGTGACTTCTTACAGTTTTGGTCGTCTTTCGGGGTGACTCTGGTCATTTTCTCAATTAGAAACGATTCATTGTTGGATTGTAAAGAGAAATTCTTTTCTCATTCCAAACTGTTACTTTTTCCTACTGTGGTGCCTCTACATTTACAGCAGGGTTAGATATAATTCCCGGTTATTTACTGAAGGCCACCACTCATCCAGTTGGGTCAGTGGAAAATAGGGGCAGTGGGTCAAGAAGGGGGTCTGAACTAAGCTGGTGGCTTTTCAAAGCTCCTGCCTCTCGCACTGAGAATACTGACTCGTCACTTACCAGTGTGTTAACTAATACAAGGCAGTAATATAATGGTGTATTCTGTGATATTTATGTAACTCTCTGTAGAAAACATGCTAAAAATCCAAGACATTTTATAGAAGGTATATTAAATTTCTGCCATTTGTGCAGACTAGAAGCACTGTGCGGAGTGAACGTTATCTAGTTGAAAGCCTCGACCCTAATGGCATATTGTATGGATATAAACTCACTTCACGCCCCTGCATGAATGTTCACCTCGTTGTCTGCAAACGCTGGCACTGCCCTGCATATCCTGCAGTTCACCTCAGCATCCTGCTTATGGCCTAGCTGTGACCCCTGCCGTGGATGGAGTCATCGGTCGTCTTATTGTCAATCCCTGTTGTATTTCTGTCTTCTCAGATGCAAACAAGTCTAAGGAAGTTCTGTTTGTGATCTTGCAGTTGATGATCGTCAGTTACATCACCACATAAATGTTGCGAGGCTGTAGGTCAGACTTGCTATTTTATTTCTGTTTCTGTTCCTTTGTTCCCCCCTGTGGGTAACTCTCTGTAGAATGACCAGTTTCACAAAAGGCTTAGCAGATGCTCTTACAGTGACTGACTGCGGGCGGCTGTGGGCGTGACAGCCGATAGTGATTAGCTGGTGCAGTACTCTTGGACAACAGTTTTTCATTTGTGTAGGTTTAGACCTCAAACTTAACCGTGTAGACCTCTCTGAACGCCTGTGCCCCCCCCCCCCCCCCAACTTCTGAAATTTGAACTTCTGACGTTTTTTGTTAGCCAGAAGTAAGATCCGTAATCTTGCAAATTTAAGGATTTAGTTAAGGCTAATGATGTAGCATTATTGATATGTGAAATTAGCACTGTTTGGGCAGTAGTTTCTGGGTTTTTACCTCCTGTTTTTCTTTTTTTTTTTTCTCCTCAGTAGTTCTTTCAAAACATTAGCCTAAGCCTATTTACCCTACGTTTTTCCTGTGCAATTTTTCGCTACATAAGCATTTATTTTATAAAGTTCTGGCCTTCACTCTCATGCTTTGCCAGCCTGTTGATTTGTGTGCACCAACTGAGGAATGCTTCCCCATACTCTCGGGCCTGCCCTCTGCAGGGATCTCTGGTGTTCCCTCCTGACTATGGATCTCTGCCAGGTGGGTGGACCATGCCGCCTCTAAACCACGTCTCACCAGAAGTCTCTCAGCACAGGCTGTCGCGTGTCCTGGAAGCCTGGCTTCACCCTGCCGGCTCAGATCTTGCTGTGACTTTAACCAGCAGTCTCTCATTTGGGCCGTTTTCTCTTCTCTGCTGCTGTTCCTGTCCCCCATTTGCTCACGTTATAAATTAGTGTTACTGCTGTTTCATACTTGAGAGCAACTTGTAAAGGCAATTCCATGCAAATGTCAAGCTTACCATGGGAAAATTGTTCTAAGCCCAGGAATTGAACTTTTTCTAAAATGTTCTTCCTATTTCAATTGTTTCATATAAAAATTAACTATGCAGAGGTTTCTGCTGTCGGTGGACTGGTCACATCCTTAACATCAAAATGTCCCATCCAGAATGCAAGATTTCTTTCCCCAAAAGAATGTTTTCAAATCCTATAATTGTGTTCATTCAAGCCTTTTATGTCACGCACACAGTGCTTTGTGCAGTTCTTTAAAATTTACAATTTGTAGAATATCTTCCATAAATATGCCCATTTGATATCACGTCTATAGCTCTGATAAAATTCTGTGTGCTTTTAACATGTAAATTCCTATATGCGTTTTGAGGGATTGTTTCTATTCAGACCAAAAGGTGAAATGAGATGTGATGTGAGTCTTTGCAAAGCTCATGCTTTCTCTGAGGCATTCTGTTTACCAATATCAATCAAAATGCCGCATCCTTAATAATAGTTTTGCCCATAAGATATGGTACCTCTGGTTGGGATTTATGTGTAAAAGGTTTTTGGCCATTGCTACTCATCCTTATGGACCAGAGTTGGTTTGCTGCAAAGCATTATGGGGTAAAATTGTGCTAGAAATATGGGGTGGTTACTATGGCAGCCACT
The DNA here is from genome assembly GCA_011763525.2 of Mormyrus iriodes. Lineage (NCBI taxonomy): Eukaryota > Metazoa > Chordata > Actinopteri > Osteoglossiformes > Mormyridae > Mormyrus > Mormyrus iriodes. The sequence continues at coordinate 10,602,044 of JAAGVU020000078.1, read as the reverse complement.
GTCCTGCCTCTGTCCATGTGCCATCTAGTACCTTGCAGGTGGGGAATTGGGGTTGCCTATATATAGGTTTTCCTCTGATTTCACTCTGGTGTCCTGAAACACTGTCTGCATCCTATTTGTTCAGTGTTTATATCCACATTTTCTCAAAATGGCTTTTCATTAGAATAATTGCTTTTAGATGAGTTTAAAAAGCTAGTTGCTCTTTCTGATTTAATTCTGTGCCTGACACCTGAAGTCCCAATAGCAGACTGGCTATTTGAACGCTGTGAATGAGGTGGAGGGTTGAGCTTGAGCTCAAAGCAGCCACTGTCCTCCTTTGACACCATTTGTTGGTGCTGTAGTCTGGTCTGGAGGCCCCTCGGGTATGTCTCCATTGCGGGCGGCCTTGTTCACTACCCTGTAATGTTCCCTACTGGCGACACTCATGCACACCTGGCCCAGACGCGAGCCAGCAGCCTCAGAAGCGTTTGTCTTCATAAGTGAATAATCGCTGAATTCAACTCCGCCAGCCGGAGTGTGCTGTCTATTTCCACTTCGCCCTAGATCATCATGACACAACGCCATAAAACCTTCCCGTCGAGTCCCAAAGGCTCCTGTGCCGAGTTCTCGCCATCGGGCTGAGCAGCCAAAGCCCCGTGTCCGAAGCAGCCGTCCGCCCACACGATTCAGAGCGCTAATTTCCCATAAGGTCATCAGTAGCTTGGTGATGGATTTGGAAGTGTTGTGACTGCAGAGCAGTTGTGCCTTATGCGTCTGTTTCCACAGATCATGTTTTCACTTTTCCTGCCTATCTGGCGTATTTGTACCTGTCAGGTGTATTATAGATGGTGTCTATGTATATGTGTTGTATAACATAAAGCCACGAGTGGTGGTATTTGCAGTCACCAAATGACTGCTAAGTCTTTCAAGCTGTTTCAGTGCAGTCCTGGGCTTGTTGATATCCCGAGGACCCACAACAAGTCCTGTTCTCCTGTGTAATTTTGGAATTGGGCTTTTCGTTATGCTGAGGAATTGACATCCCAAGGCTCCCAGTCCATCTCCCTTGGTTACCCTTTATTCACCAAAAGTTACTTTTATCTGCCGTTTTAATAGTTTCATACACAGACGAGGTTTGAACATTTTGTGCTTCCCATTCATAGGAACCTCACATTTAATTCTGCTATTTGCTGTGCGGTTGAGCCTGTAAGGCAGTCTTTTCTTGGATGTAGGCGTAATCAATTTTTTCCAGTCTTTTTTTTTTCTCTCTCATTGGCAGAAGTCGGTTTTTCTCAAGTTTGATTCCCTCTGTAAAATGCAACATGTAACCCTTTGAAAATGCACTACAGAAAATAAATTTGAGAATTCAACAAGGCTATTACCATTTAAATGAGCTTTAATTTCAGCATCCTTGATTAAATGCCAAATCGTCAGTGCGGTTATTTTAAAAAGGCTTTCCCTTTCATGTAAATGTCAGGTTTGGCTACAGTAATAGTATTTGATGAATTATGGCCTTGCTTGTTCCTTGAATTTTATTTCTTAGCTTGTTTTGTAGCTGTTATCTTTTTCAATGTTCATTGTTATGGAGGGGAAAAACTGGACCAGTTTTGTATTTGAGAGACTGAGGAGGCCTGTGTTTCTTGGTCAGGCTGTGGGCTTGAGACAGGCATGTGCTGAAACCAGGCGTTCGCTCATAGCAGCTACGCGTGGGGGGGTGATTGCTGGGCTTATTTTGCCAGCTTCGACCATGGGGTAGAATGCTCAAAAATAGATTTTTTTTTTTTTATTAAATGGATTAAATCTCAGCAAAATGCAGCAATTTTTTTTATTTTTTATTTTGAGGCATGTTGTGTTGCATTTTATTTAACCATGTTGGTAACATTTTCTGTAGTCGGATTTCATACTGCAGTTCTTGTTTAGCAGCAGAACTCTTTGTTAGTGCAGCTTTTTTAGCTTGGCTCCTTTTTTGGTCGTTTAACAGCATGGCTGTCCCTGATCTTGTCCTCCATGGCCTGGGTGTGTTGTTTGGTCTTTCACAGCTCTGTTCCACACCACATGCATGATTCTGGCCCCACCAAACGTGCACCGGTTGCAATTAGAATGCCTGCAGGGCCTCAGCTGGTCAGGGCGTGTTGGTAAAGTCACTCTTGTTCAAAGAGTAGGGTTAACTGATGCGTTTTCTCTGTAGAGTGAGGGTCTCGTCAGGGCTGTCTATGGAGAATTTGCTCAGAGGTGAACCCCAATCTGTTACCTTTCAAATGATATGTTGCAACAGGTTTGCATAAAACAGCCAGCAAGGAAGGTGGCGGTAGTGTGCAGAGGGCACCTTGGACTGAGGTGTAATGACCGGCGGCACATGCACTCGACAGACCGGATAACAAAGCTTGGCATTCATGGCCTGGTTTACTTTAAAGCTGGGGTGTAACATTGGATGACATCTTAATGAGTTTGTAACCCTCAGCCAAACACTGTGGTCTGTGGGGGGGGGTGTCTTTGTTAGTGTTCTGGTGGGGAAATCGGAGCAGAACAGGGCCATGGTACTCTGTCTGCCTCGACTGGCGCTTTCCTACCGGCATACAGGAACCTAATTGTACCCGAGCTGCCCTGCGAAGTAAGACTAGTCAAACTGCGGTTCCAGTTCACTTCAGTTTTCCACTGCAGAAGGGTCGGCTCGGTAAAGGCGGTGCTGGGTTTGGAGAGCAGCAGTGACGTAAAACCAAAGAGGCGCTTTTTACTGTTCAAATGGTGTACATGATTTCACTGTTTGCTAATTTCCTAGCACGTCTGTGAGAATTGCAGTGTTAGCATCAAGTTAGCTAGCGGAATTAGCATGCTTTTGCCCAAATTTGCATTATGAATCCATTCCATTTAGCTGTTCTGTAGTACTTAAAGTATTTTTAAAGTAATTTTAAGTTCTGAATTACCAGGAATGCACCGGTACATTGAGACGTGCGATACTGCTAATAATGAATATGTAGAATGTACCTTTTTTCCTTCAGATAATCCATGTATAGACCACTGGTATCTCCATGTATTTTACCCAGTCAGATGGTAGTGACGCAACCAGCTCAGGTTGGTCATGCTTTCAGCTCTGCTAGTAAGCAGGGCTATGTTAGAGCGGTAAATGCTTGGGTATGGCTTGTATACTGGCAGTTTTCCATTGTCAAGTTTGTGGTACAGGTCGGTTTTTGGTGGCAGTGGGAAAGCGCCAAATGAGTCGCTTAAAGTGTTCCTCGATGTGGTCCTCGGGGACCATGTTTTTGTTCCCTTCCAGCTTCCTGCCAGACTATTTGGGGGTCCCCAGGGAGCATGTTGAGAAACACGGGCTTGGGATTATTACATTTTTATTTATTAAATTTGGTTAGTGGCACACGACACGTGCTGCTGTTTTGGTAAATTATGGAAGCAATAAGCACTGAAGTGGTGGTGAAGAAAGGGACAGCTCAGCAGCCACAACATCGTTTTAAAAGAGGAGATATTGTGAACAAGCAAGGCAAAAAGATGTTGGTGCTGTCGGTACTTTCTGCAATGTAAAGTCCAACACGATTATCCTAAGGATATGCTGAATTTACATAAATTACTAACTTTTGCCCGTCACAATATGCATCTCATTCATATTTTAGTTAACCTGCTAATCTGCTTACCAAATTGTGGGCGTAAGTTAACTTCCATATAGTTCCAAAAATCCGGAATCTGGACAAATGTTTCACCAGTCATCTAAAGTCCTGGTTATTGCTCATGCACCGTATAATTGCGGTTACATCACAATGTGATATCGTGCAGCCCTGCTTGGGATACATATCTGGAGGTACAAACGATTGAAAAGTCATTCATTAAAGGTTTGGCGTGTCAATGCAGGCTTGCCTCACCCCTCACCCTCCCATCTAGCCTGCTCACAGTTCTCTGTACTCTCTCACCCCCTGCAGGAGCACCACCTTCAGAGGGCCATCTCTGCGCAGCAGGTGTACGGCGAGAAGCGGGACAGCATGGTGATCCCTGTTCCCGAAGCGGAGAGCAACATCGCCTACTACGATACCCTCTACCCTGGGGAGTTCCGAATGCCAAAGCAGCTCATTCACATACAGCGTGAGTAGAGTGCAGTGCAACCTGGGCATGTGGGCACCACGGCTACAAAGACGTACCCTTCACTGTAATGGCTGGACTGATAGTGACTGCTTTCGTGGTCAGGCGGTGGGTCTCACGGAAGTGCAGAGCTTACAGTTTTAAGGCATGCTCTGCTGCGTTGCCTGTAGTGATGTTGCCTTTTGTGCAGCTGCATATTAGATGACATTAAACATGAATGACTTCCAAGTTCCTCTGGTAATGTAGCTTTTCTGTTCTTTGCCCTCAAAGTCATTAAGATTGGTATATCCATACCTGCTCCTATTCATAGAGCCCTGATTATGCTGGTTTCAGAATCGGACTGTGAGCTGTACGCTGACCCATTTTGAGTTTAGTCTGGACAAAGTGGATTTGTGCATAGGTTTGTTTTAAGCAAGCTATCGCTATTTCTTTGTGGTTCCTTGAGGGTATGCAGGATGTGACAAACAGTTATGCATTGCTTTGCTTCCTGTAGACTACCTAATGCGCTTGTAGGGAGTGATTCAATTTAAAGCAATATGGTATGCTTAATGGTGTGTGCCGTGGGCATTCAAGTTTTCTGGGAGCTGTTGGTGGTTTTGCATTGTCTGGGTGTGTTGGGCTGCAGTTGGGGTTTTGCGTAGAGTGAAGGTGAGCCTGCATGCGGATTCTCTGTTTCTGTAAAGCTGTGGAACTTATCCTAGCATCTGCTTTAACTTCCTTTGAGCGTTTTGCCTTTGGTCTGCACACCTTGTCAGGTTTTTACTTTGTGTGGTGGTCTTTGGAAATAATTCTGCGCCTGTTGGACGTAGAACAAAACACAGTGCTTTGGATGTGGGTTCATTGTTGAGAATCAAAGCTTCTTTGAATTGGGTCTGAAATGCAGAGAATACTTTTATCAAATGGCTTAGAGCCATTACTGGGCTTGTAAATGGATGAGTTCTTGATGATTTGGACGAAAGTGATATGGCTCGTTTGCACTCGTTCCCCATTTTCATAGCATCTGTATTAGAGGTACAAAGAAATCGGAATCGGCCAAGAAAATTGCAATCAGTGCAAGTGTGTCCTGCCGATACCGATTTTTGCCGATTTTTCCAATTTTCTTTCTAAGAACGATAATTGACAGCGTGTACAAAGTCTCAAGATAAAGTGCTCTATGACTGGAAAGAGGTACAAATAACAATTAACTGTAAATGAGTTGCTCTACACCCAACTTTATCTGACATATTTTACTTTACCAAATGAGCAGGTGCAACAGATTTAAATAAAAGAAATGTCACTGCAGTGTGTTCAAATTCACCAGATAACAAGACATCGACCTTTTTTTTTTTTTTTTTTTTACTCGCCTTAAAAAAAAAAGTACATTTGTTTTATTTGGAGGTTTGTAACCAGAGTAATATTCTCTTCCAAATAATAGGTGCAGGGTAATATTAATAACTACGTCACATGTTATGCACATACATTTCTTACATTGCTAGTAAGCTAGATTAAGATCAGGATTTTTCATACCTTCATACTGTATGGACATTATAGCACAGGGGGTTAAAGTTCTGCTAAAACATTTTTACTCTCATGGGGAAAAAAATCATAGTTAACGCTGCAGTTTTAATGATTTGCACCTTTTCAAGATTATCTAGTATATGATTAATAATCAGTGTAAAGTTTACCTCTGTTTCACCACATTTTCGTGGTTCTTCCCCCACGGTTTACTTTGGCTTTACATGTGTTACAAATTGCAGTCTTTGGGTCGTCTTCACTCAGTGAAGAACTTCCACGCTAATGACATGTTAGCATGTGGCTGTGAGTTTATTGCCTGCACCACTGTGCATATGACGTGGGGCACATGCATAAAACGGACTGGTTCGGTATTGGAAATACAGGAGACTGACCAGCCAGTCTCCGGTCTGAACCGAGCACGCTGCAAATCAGTTGATTCTGGTCCCTGGCCGGTCAATTGTTGTATCTCTAATCTGTGTGAGAGAGGAAGATTGAGGCATTTGTGCAAGCAGAGGGTCTCATTTTCTGTATGACAGTGTACCTCTGTAGCGGACTGCCCAAGAGGAAAACGGAACCCCCTAAATCGCTTGACCGCTCACCCCTCTGCAGGGGCAGTGGCAGCTTGCCCACAGCAAGTGTGGAACATAAATGTTTGTGTCTTCCAGTTAGCTTTATGAGGAAAACTGGTGTTTGGGGGTTCACATAACACTGAGGAATTCCCTTGTTGGTTTTCACCATCAGCCTGTTCAGGTGATGCCTTTGCCAATCATGCTGTTTTCAAACCAGCAACAACTTGGTAGACCTGGGTAGGTGCTGGATGTTTGGCCATTATGCTTCTTAAGCATTAAGAAGCACTAAAGAGAATCCATTATTGACCTCACCTTGTGTAGTACAGGGCATGTCTCACCTATGGCACATCTAATATGTAGAACTCACCTCTGTGTAGCAGAATGCACTTTATTGAAGATTTTGGAAGAATGACTGAAAGGTTTAGTTTTCAGATACCAAATCTCCAAAGCCTTATGTTTGCTACTGTTTGGCGCTACGGGATCTTTAGTGACCCCCATGAGTTAAGATGTCAGTATAGCTTCTCCTCTGAACACAGGACCTTTTACAGCATAGTGCCTCCTTGGCTGGCCATGTCAGGTTGGCGGAGCAGTAGATTAGATTGCTCTCGCCCAAGATGTGCATTGTCGGGATTCTTCGGAGAGACCAGCCGTCAGTTGAGTGTGGGGGTTAGTTCAGGGTCTTGGTCTGTGTGGGTTCTGCAGGTGGGCAGCAGTTAGGTATGTGTCTCAGCCAGTGTAACCTGCTTAGTGCTGGAGGTGCGAGTAGTCTACATAAATGACTCAAATTATGAGGAGAAATGTTCTCTCTGCCCTGCCTTTGCCCGTTTGCTTTGAAATGTGTGCTTTCTGGTTAGTGAAGTTAGTATAGTGTGCCAGACTCCCTCTGCTCGGCATCTTCGTCGCTGTTATTTTAAGTATGGTACCCATGCGAATTCTCATGCTGTTCATTAGCCGCAGCTCCTGAGATGGAGTGTGTGGGTTTGTCTATTTGTGTGTCTCGACACCTCATCTGATGAATAAACAACCCGTCTTCCTGAAACATGTAGAGAAGTTGAGTGAGTGAATTTTAAGATTTATTATTAGCCTATAATTAGTTGTTTATCAAGTGTTCCACTTTACCCAGTGTGAGATGCTGGGGCAGCTCTGTATGTGCTACCATCACTAATGGCTGGTTCTCTCCTTCTCAATCCTTTCCCGTGGTACAGCTTTCAGTCTGGATGCGGAGCAGCCAGACTACGACCTGGACACGGACGACGAGGCGTTTGTGAACAAGCTGAGGAAGAAGATGGAAATCCTCCCCCTGCAGTTTGAGGAGATGATCGACCGTCTGGAAAAGGGCAGCGGACAGCAGGTAACTGGCCTGATAATCACCTTTCACCACACAGAAGTGTCAGTGACTACACCCTCTGTGTTGCTGGAGTGCTGTTGGCATCCGCCCCCCCCCCCCCTTAATTCCTGATTGGACAGGAAGCCCTCTTCTGTTTAAACCTTCCTGTAACGCTGCTCACTTGTAGATGTCAATCACCGTCCGTCTCAGATTCCCCCACAGACTGCATCCGTGAGCAGACTAATTAAATGATCCGCTCATCCCGAAGGGCAGGCATAACTAATCAATCTCCGTCTCTCCCCCCGCAGCTGGTGACCCTGCAGGAGGCCAAGCTGCTGCTGAAGGAGGACGACGAGCTGATCCGCGAGGTGTTTGACTACTGGACACGCAAGCGGAAGATCGGCAAGAGCGCCTCCCTCATCGCCTTAGTCAAGCAGGAGAAGCGTGACGGCTCCAGCACCAATGACCCCTACGTGGCCTTCCGCCGGAGGACTGAGAAGATGCAGACACGCAAGGTGCCTCGTCTAGAGGGCTAAGGGCGTGCATGTCACGATGAAAGGTTCCTGCTCATTGGAGGCGTGACACGAGTCTCAGATACCAATCTAGTATTTATCTGCGTCTGTTTTTAACCACTGTCTCTCCAGCAACGGCTACGATAAATGCCTAGTGAGCAGCCACGCGATGCCCCCCTCCCCCAGTTTTTAGCACCCTAACCCTGCTTCACCCACCACAGAACCGCAAGAACGACGAGGCGTCATACGAGAAGATGCTGAAGCTGCGACGGGACCTGAGCCGTGCTGTCACAATCCTGGAGATGATCAAGCGCAGGGAGAAGAGCAAGCGGGAGCTGCTGCACCTTACGTTGGAGATCGTGGAGAAAAGGTGCGGGCACGTGCGGCCGCGGGGGGGCCTTGGGGCGGGCTCCTCCCAACACTGTGCTCAAGCTGACAGCCCCACCTCTCCCCTTCGAACCCCTAAGGTACACCATGGCAGACTTTGGGGGTGAGGTGATGGCCGAGCTGTTGGCCCAGCGTGCGCTCGTCAAACCTACATACCCCGTGCCCCTCGTCCCACTGCTCAGACACCAGGACCATGCCGAGTACAAGCCCAAGGTGTGTGCCCCCTGCTGAATGGCTGTCCTGTGAGCTGACCTCTGACCTTTGTCCCAGCAGCTAAAAGGCCCCAGGAGTCTCTTTAGCTGTCCTAGATGGTTCCTTTAACATTTTCAGGTTGCAGACGTCAGTATTGGCCTATGTGCGTGCTTATGTGTTTCTGTGATGTATTTATAAATGTGAGTGGGTGCCTGCTGTTTGCTGCAATTTTCTGCCCCCGTTTTGAGAATATTCCACCCCCCTTCCTCCCAGCCTGAGAAGACTGAGGTGGTCCGAACCAAACGGAAGTATGAGAAGAGGCCCAAGGCCGCCCCGCTGTCTGCCGCCTCGCTGCAGCCCGGCCATTCAGGCCTGATGTCTTTCAATGCCAAGGACCTGAACCAGTACGACTTCCCCAGCTCTGACGACGAGCCCTTCTCCCAGGTGGGCCGGACAGGCGTGGGCAGTATGGCTGCTTCTCCAGTCATGTGATTCAGATTTCCATAGCTCCCTGGCATTGAACCTACAGCCACATGACCCAATTTTCATCCTGCAGATGTTGTCGTGCTCATCAGAGACGGAGGAGGAGAACGACCCGGATGGCCCCTTCGCGTTCCGCCGAAAGGCCGGCTGTCAGTACTACTCCGTGAGTACTCCGTCACCGCGCCCACATCCACTCTTATGCCTAAAGCACCAATGCGTGACCCCCCCGGGTGCTCGTCCCCGCCCCCTCCAGGCCCGCTTGGAGCAAAGTGGCAGCTGGCCCTGGTGCAGCCCTGCGGACGGCGGCCTGGGAGATGCACGCTACCGCTACAGCCTGACCACCCTGACAGTCCCCCACCGCTGCGTGGGATTGGGGCGGCGACGCCTCGGTCGGGGGGGCAGGTGAGTCCCTTTAGACTTGGATGACAGTTTTGATGGGGGTCTGTGCTTTGCCCTGCCGGCCTTGGAGATATTAGCTTTCAAGGGTTTCCTTTAAACGGGCCCTGCCTTGCAGCTTTGTCAGCTGGAAGGGAATGGAAAAAGGCTTGTGAAAGTTGTGTGTGAAATTCACCTGGTGAATTAGTGTGCTCAGTACAGCGCCAGCTCGAGCTGCTCCGGACAGACTGTCACTCTGTCTCCCCATCCCCAGGGTCTTGCTGGACAGGGCACACTCGGACCTGGACCACGTGTTCCACGCACTGGATCCGGATGCCAGCCCCCTCACGCCCCAGCCTCCGGACAATTCGATTGCCAGTACCTCAGAAACAAATACCTCGGACAGAGCGCCCCCTGGAGGCCTCCAGCAGGTCTTGTTGAACATTAAGTCATGCCGGTGGCGATACTTCAGGCCTCGGACGGCAAGGCGGGGTGGCGTGGATGGAGCGGACTCCTCCGGGCCTGGGAGGCAGTGCAGGGGTTTGAGTCGCACAGGCCCGGTCCAGCCAGGTCTGCCGTGCGGACCGGGTTCACAGGCCAGGAGCGGACCTGGATCAGCCCCCGTTGCTAGTAAGTCCTGCCGTCAAGCCGCATGGCTCCCTTGCTGCGGATGAGGGGAGAGGATCGCTTGTTAAATTCAGCGAAAATCATATTTTTCAGCCAGAAGTTGACACTCCCAAATGAGAGCAGAATTAGAATTGTAAAAAGGGGCCTGCAAACAGTAATTGAAAAATGTCTCCATGCATGAAATTTAAGACGTTACTCTTTCATTAACCCCCCCCACCGTGGCCCTGCGTAGGCTTTTGTCGATGTCAGCAGAAACCAGTTTGTTTTGGGGGTGCGTTCCACGCCCATCAGTCATCTCTTCCTCGGATGGCGCTGAAGCACCCGCGTGTTTAACGGGGCACGTTGGCCAGGAGACTAATGAGCCACGGGCTTCTTATTTATAAACATGTAAGACGTGCCGGGTTATTTTGGGCAGTCGCGTTGCCTGAATTTGGATCAGGTGGAGAGGTGGTGTGAGCTCAGGGCCTGTTTGCAGGGGGCGTGACCCTTTACCCTGTGTATATGTCTATTTCTGTGTGAAGGATTCAAGGGGGAAGTAGAACCTGCTGATGTGAATGGAGCTCAAGGCCTCTTCTGGCAGAAGAGTACAGTGTGTGTGAGCGTGTGTGTGCGCAATTCACATCGTTTTCATTCCTTTTGGGGAGTTGTCGTACATAGTCTCCAGAAAGTCCCGTAGCCTGTAAGGCCTGTGTGACGTTGAATGCTGATGTCAGGGTATGTCTGTCTAGGAAGGAGCCGGACATTACACGCCTAATCATTCCTCGTGGCTCAGTACCGAGACACAGAGACCCCCCTCCCCCCACCACCACTACATCTGAGTGCCTTTCCTGTGCGAATTGACATGCCTTAGTGAATGTGGAGGGAGATCTGGTGGCATTTTTTGGTGGACTTTGACCCCATCCCTGCCCCCTGGCTCCCCGCAGCGTTCACCATGGAGCAATACCAGCAGCACCAGGAGCAGCTAGCGCTGATGCAGAGGCAACAGCTGCAGCAGGCCAGCGCCGAGCCTCCCGGCAGTAATGCGCAGGTTAGATCACTTCGTCTCTCCCTGTGAGCTGCCCATGCAGGCTCGCCGTCTCTCTGATCATCCGGGGATCTCTGTCTGGGTCGAGCAGCCGTGTCGGCTGATTGGGCGGCTGGGTCATGCTTGCCAAAGCCTGTCACTGCTTCACCTGAAACCTGATTATGATTAGGTCCCCGAAGGCCTGGCGCCATGGGGAATGCCTCCCAGCCCTAGGGGAGCGTGTATCCGCTTAGTGCGAAGGTGTCACACCTGTCTGCGGGTAACATGACCATATCTTTGGTCGTGTTTCCTGTCTACCGCCCCATGTGACGCCTCTCTCTGTCCTCCAAACAGGGATTGGCGTCAAAGACCCTGGACTCAGCGAGTGCGCAGTTCGCGGTCTCGGCGCTAGTGACCACAGAGCAGCTGCTGACAGCCAAGGCCAAAGACGAGACGGGGCTCGGGCTCGGTGTGAACGGGGTTCTGCCGGGTTCTGGTGAGCAGCCCAAGGGTTACCATGGTGCCGTTGCTCCGGCATGACTCTGCTGCACATTAGTCGTAAACGCCGCCGAGTGTAATTTCTGCTCGCTGACTTGCCTTTCTAGGGGTCTATAAGGCATCCCACCTCGCCAGCGGCTCTCCTGCCCCTGTAGCTCATGCCGGCCAGCCAGCTGCAGTTGCCATGGCAACAACCGCCACCACCACGGCCGGCCCCACCTTCCACCAGCCCCCCGCCAACAACGGCACGACGACAGCAACTCCCAGCCCCACCACCGCCACTCAGGTCCTGATCGGAAATAACATCCGCCTGAGCGTGCCCCCACCAGGGGGCGCCCTGAGCCCCATCGCGACGCTCAACGCGCGCCACATATCCCGGACTATAAACGCTGTCCCGCCGTCCGCCTTAAAGCTGGCCGCCGCGGCCGGGAACTGCCAGATGCCCAAGGTCACAGCAGCGTCATCCTTGGACATGGTGCCCAGGTGAGCTGATGGAGGCCATGGGTGTATGGGGAGGAGGACATGATGGTGGTCGTCATGATGGGAATGTAAAGACATTCAAGTCTAACTTTAATGCACCCCCACCCCCTCGATCACACAGGGAAAACCACGATCAAGAAAAGACCACCTTGAACAGTATAGCAGACAACACAGTGGCTATGGAGGTGACGTAGTGCGGAAAAAGACAGGGGACGCGGGACCTCTTCCGGGCACCATGGCGACCACGGCAGAATGGCACCACGTCCGTCTCCGAGGCAACCGTCGGGACTCTATTGCAATGCTCATCTCTCGTGCTTTTTCCATTTATTTGTTACTGTTAATAAGAGGCATCGACATCTGTAAATTATGAATATGGCGATTCTATGTACAGTTACCATGTATTTGTAATACACTTGTATATATGTTACTTGAATACAGAATTGTTCATTTGATGTTTTGCACTTGGGGAGAAAAAAAATTAGAAAAATTGCAACTGGTTAAGTAAAAGGTGAGAGTGTAGCGAAGACGTCCTCACATCATGTGCATGGTGCAGACCCTGCTGTTTTATCTATTTATTGTGCTGTGTTTACAGTTTCTTTGTACACTGTACCCTCATTGGTTCCTGTGCTGTAGTGAATGTGTTAGGTAGCTATGGACTCCTCGGTATTTTGTATATTTGTGAACATACCCCCGGCCCCCGTCAGGGCGTCCGCTTGTTCTGTGTATCATGTGGAAATAAATGGTGACATACATACAGAATCGTAGGGGGGAGGGACAGGGGTTAGGCATTGGAGCTGTCAGTGGGTAATTGCTTATTGGGATTTTCCGTTTGTGTCCCAAGACGAGTAACAAAGTAGGAATGAAGTCTCTTCCCAGAAGCCAGCGCTGCTTCCCAATTAACAGAGCACTATTTTTCTTTAATTATTGCTGCTTTGTACATTTTTTTTTTTTTTTGTTTCTAGAGTTCATTTAATAAGCGTTTTTGTTACTCCTCCCCTCCCATTTTTATAAAACATTTAAAGTTATTTTTGTATCTCCCTCCCCCTGCCCCCCGTTGTGATTGTATGTCTGATCTATTGAAAGACTTCATTCGTTTTGTTACTTGTTCATAATAAGGATATAAGGGAGTTGGCAGTATTTGCTGTACGTGTATCATCATTCCAATTTCTGAAAAACGAAACGGCCTTTTTTGTTTTGTTTTTTTGTTTTTTTAATTTCTCCAGAAGGCTGAAAGGCCAGAACCTGAACTATGGGGTGCCTTCCTTTGGAAATGTTCGAGCTCTCTTCTGTGAAGAGTACGGTATCAGACGAGGCTGCGAGTCTGTCGGTGCCGGAATCTGAATGCCCGGTCCAATGGCGGCATTTAATCCCTGGTTTTCTAGTCCCACCTGGAAGACGGAAAGTGACACTCACAAAAATAAATCCCAGGGCATTCTATGTTGACCAGCTGACGTGTCCTGTGATCTGTGTGATGAGCTGCTGCTTATGGGTGGGTGGGTGGCGGTTGCTGTGGCCACGTGATGTTTCTTCTTGATGCAGGTATGTTGCATCAAACCGCAGACATGCTCGTTGGAAACTGACAGTTAGTGCCATGTATGGCAACGCAGCCTGCCATAAAAAAAAGCTACACTTGGTATTTCGCTGCTGTGTGGATTGCTGTCACCTCTGCACTGCTGAGTCGCACCTTGGTGACATATTAGTTTGGCAGGAAATCTGAAGACCTCTCCTCGGAAATAAATTCCAGCCACGATGGCACAGAATGTGCTCCGCTGGCTCTGATGTTTAACCTTGCTGCAGTCTCTGTAAAAGGAAGAGGAATTCCTTGTTATTTCAGGTTGATAAGCCCTGTATTACTCTGCTATGAGGCTACCGCTTGTGTGAACAAGGGTAACAACAGATGGAAAATTTGCAGGATTGAAATGAGAACAAATGTTTATCCTTCTGCAACCTTCACATCAAACCAGTAGAGCTTGTCAGTTGGTTTAATTGTGAAGGTTAGTACCGTACAACTGGTTCATTGCCAATATACACTAACCAAAATCAATAAACAGACCAGTCCAAATGCCACTTTATAGGTGGTTAAAAATATTTTACTAGGGTTGACTCGATAAGTCTTGAATTTGTGATATGTAAGCGCTGCCCGTGGCTCGGTACTCTGAGGAGCTTTGAAAATAAACTTATTTACAGTCGGCTGTCCATGACCTTGTACCATTTTTAGGGTCAACCCTCTGGAGTCTGGCTTCCTCTTGGAGGTAAACACTTTATTTCAGATGCACAGTGTTCACCATGGAAACCTCAGCATGTATTTCTGCAGATGGAAACCTTGGTGACTGTACTTGTTGCTTGCCTTTTTTTTTTGGATGGATGTTGCATTTTGATATATATTTGATACTTTAATATATGTGCCTTTCAGCTATTTGGACATTTGGTACAAAATGTATAAAAAGATTTCCCCACACTGGAATGTCTAGCAATGTTACATTTGGCCGGTTTCATTAGAAGTCAGTTCCATCTGGAGATATTTATAAAATAGCCATATGTCAATTTTATTCTACTAAAATCAAACATTGCCTTGCTCTTAGAGCCTGGACTTCAAATCTTCTTCAAAACACTGAGTGGGGAAAGATATCGGCTCTATAGAAGCTGACAAAGGATGAAAACAGCATCGTGACTTCAGTGAAGATAGAAGGCTCTGAACGCACCAGGAGAAAGACTGAGTCTCTGGCAGACTTGTGATAGGATAAGTATAAAAATGGATAAATATCTCTACATCTGGACTACATGGCATCATATGCATCCACCCATCATGTAACCATTATTTATTACTGGGCTGTTTTGAGACTGGAGTCTCTCCCAAGTTAGCCTGGGGTAAAATGCAGCAGTACAGCATAGATGGAGTGCCACTGTTTTGCTGGGCTCCTGCACACACACAAAGGGCAATTTTAGAGAGCCCAAATTTCTGCGTGTTTTTTGGACTACAAGGAGGAACCTGTGGGAAACCGCAAACTCCGTGCTCACAGAGCAGAGGTGAATGATATGTAAGATTATATATGCATTATTCATTTATGGGTATTTTGGAATATTTGCCAGGGACATGGGGCAGGATTGTAGAAAGCTAGTTGGAGAGATACCTGAGGAATAGTGCAAAATTGGCTTGTTAGGGCCTGCAATTTCACTTTCGTACCCCGCTGTTCGTGCAAAGCGATCTTTCAAAACCCAGATGACCATCTGTGGAGACGTGAATTGGCTTTTGTGATGGCCCTCCTCCACCAAGAAAACCTTTTTTTATCGATGGAACATTTTAAACGTCCTGATTAAAGTCATACTCGCTACCCTGCAATCTGTCTTTGCGATTGCTGGAGTGGGGAACTGTATTGCATCTGCAGTTTCCTTTTTACACAGGCATTGTTTAAGCTGGCTGTTCAAGGCTCCTGCTGGGGCTTTGTGTCGTGCATGGTCCTGAACGCTGACTGGGAACCACAGACATCGCCCACAGCAAAGGTTATTTGCCTTTATGGTGCAAAAACAGGCCCTTTGTTCTGCACCTCTTAAGGTCTAAGAAGTCTTTATTTGAAAGTAGAAATGTGAAAGACAAAATTCCTTTGTAGGCGGAACTTGAATATTGGAACAATATGAAAGTCAATTTTCAGTCCACCTCAGTCTTGCCAGTTTAATATAGTCCCCCTCCTCATTCTTCACTTACTCTGTCAAGGCTCAGAGCAAAGACAGATTTTCTTTGCCAAAATTAATTATTGTGCTACCAGTTCATGCACTGGAGTTTGATTGGTGTCTGTATCTGGGGACTTGGGTGCCATCTTAGTGGACTGGTCCTCTTACCGGTAACAACGCAGGTTTTGTTGCTCAGCTTTCCCAGATCCGTGCCACATAGACTTACCACCTAATCCATGTCAGGGAGGACACTTTGAGCTAGGCCAGGATTTGTAAACTACCATTTCAATCAAACAGACCTGGAGTTCACTTTAGCACTGATTCTTGCTGTGTGCTGATTGGTCAGTCTCCTACAATCATGCATGTGCTACTGATGTTAATGTGAAACAGCTGGATGAGTCTTTCAATCAAGGAAACAAACCAGGAAAAACTCAAGACGACCCAAACAATTTAGCCGAGCACAGGAGCCTTTCAGTTTTAAAGTAGTTTGTAAAACCTGAAGCAGTTTCCATGGATTCGGCGCCACACCAGTGTTAAAATGAAATGAAATGATGTTCTTTATTTGCCATTTGCACAAGTACAGGTACCTTGGAATGCTTCTTTTGGCATACCCCTTGCTCTCCTTTAAGACATGCATATATATCCTGTTGAAAGTGAAGTTTTGGGTCCAAGCATGGGATCAGGCTATTTATCCTGTGCCCCTGGAGCATTTTGGGGGGTTAAGAGCCATGCTCAAAGGCCCAGCAGATACATTAATGCAGTGACCCAGATCCTTCAGCATGATTCCTGCTGGTTGGTGGGTGTTGTGCAGGTAGAGGGGTATGGGGTGTAAGTGTTGAGCGCTCATTTTCATGCACAAAACGCACTCTGGGCCACAAAAAAGCATTATTTAACAATCAAGTCAAGTAACTCCTTGTTGCATTTCGTCCACAGAAAAATTTCAGTTACATTTCGTTCACGAAAGCATAAAGACTGCACTTTCTCTCGTTTACAGAAATCAGAAGGAATGCTTCATTTTGTGCACATAATTGATATCAGCAACTTGCATTTCGTGGACGCAAGGCTGAATGTATCTGCTTTCATTAATAAAAACAAAGTCATTTCGTTCACAAAATGCATTTTGTCAACCAGATAAATTCATGGCGTGTGCAAAATGCATGTCATGAATGACAGAAAATGTCCACAAAATGACTTTATTTCACCCACGAAATGCATCTTGTACACTTGGCGCCCCGCGTAGGACAGGCCGAGGCAGAGCTCACTGACAGAGGTACGAGCACAAAGATGACCTCGAGGGTGGAGGCCGGGCAAGAGTTTGACTACAGCAGCACGGATGTGGATTCCATCATTAACTGGTGTCACAATGGTCATTCCTGCTTGTCTGAAACTTTGATGGATCCAATGGATCATTCAGCTATATTCAGCATGAGCCGAATGACTGTGACTATCTGCATGTGATCTGGACCTTGGTGCCCAATTCAGTGCCTGCCCCGATTTCCCTCCACCCGACCAAACCTCAGGTAATTGCTGTTGTGTTTGTTCCCCATCCTCAGGTTGTTAGACCTCAAAATTAAACGTATAAAAGCCCAGTCCCATCCTCCCATCTCTTAGTCATACGGCTCTGCCTCTCACCCTGACCAGAACAAGTCTTACACTGTGGCTTTGCTGTTCTGATTCCAGAACAGCGTGGATGTCAATATCAGCTTATTTTTCCAAAACTAAAGTAACACACCTCAGTTGAAGAAGTTTTTGTGGTCTTTCAACTGGAATTTGTTATGACAGAGAAAATGCAACCTTTGAGTCTCGCTCTGTGTTTTAGCGGTGCTCGGCCTTGGTGCCATTATGTAATGATTTAACGGAAACTCAGCACTTCTTAAATTGCGTGCACTCTGAAGCAGCTTCAAAGCAGACCTTCGCAAATATCAGACATACACACATTTTGAATATAAAGTCTACTAATCTATTTGTACAAATTTCTGGGGGTACCCCAGCCTTGTGTGCCTGGGAAAAGATCCTGAGCCCCCGTGACCCTGGTCAGGATACAAAGTTTGAAAATGGATGGATAGATGGATGGACGGATGGATTCTGAGGTGGTTCTAGGGTCAAAGTGACAGTGATTATAAAACCAGGGTTTCATTAAAACTATTCTGAGATTCAGCATGTATGCTCACTCCTGATGCCACCTTTGCATGGATGGAAATTGTTCAAATGTAAAGTATAAGGTTACATAGCTTAAACAAAGCCATGCATTCTGTTTTTATTGGGTCATTTTGTTGTCGTGCACATTCCAGACAGCAAACAGCAAAACGATCTTTTTGTCACTTGAGGGATGAAATGTCAAGCGAAATCCTGAAATTAATTAATTCTTCTAGTTACAACAGTAATGAGGTTGTAATGCTGATCTAATGCAGTTGAAATGTAGCTTCTGGTACCTCATATTTTTCCTGGTACCCCCCCCCGAGACACCAATGATGCCTTTATGGCTGAGCTGTGGTCCCCAGGCATAAACCCAGTAATGAGTTACGGGCCTGGTGAATGTCACTCACAGTGGCCCAGAGGTTGGGCAGAGGCGAGATTTAAATCAAGGCCTGTGGTTCACTGTGTCAAGGATAAACTACTGGACATGGGGATCTTGGCTGTCGAAACCATAGTTGACGGGAGGTGCACTACATCTATAGAACCCCTTGAGGTATGAATGATTGATTCTGTGTCTTCTGCTTGATGTAGTACAGCCAAGAGAGGATGTAAGTTTAAGAACCAGTGTGTTGATGTTTCAAGGCTGGATTTCCAATGAGGACCCGTTAACTTTGTAACCTTTGAGCTGCTCCTCAGAAAATACTTTCCACCGATGTAACGCTAAGGTGCTATGGTGACCTTTCTGAATTCCTTCTGAGGAATAAAATGCACCAGCGAAGGCCCACTCTGACAAAAGAACCGATCCGTTTGGATCTGCGTTGCCATGGTAGCACGGCCTTGCACGGCAGACGCATCAACAATAGGAGACGATTGAAAAGTATTCAGCAGTTCTGTGGTGTTAAAGCAAAAACTATGTATTTATCATTCTCTGTCAAATGGAATTAATCCACCGACGCAGAACTCTGTAGTAAACAAAAACATTTTGTCCGTAACCATGGAAAATCTCTTATTAGACAATTTAGTCATTACCAACAACACAAGACACACTAACCAAAATTAAGGATTAATGGATCTCCTGCTGTAATTACAGCACTTATATGGAAACACGCTCATTGTATGTGTATCGTTTCCACCAGCTATGCTCTCATGCAGATTTGCACAGTGTATATTATCCAGAGTCAACGACCACATACCCCGGAGAAAGAACAGCGAGACACCGACGGCGTGGTGACCTCTGTCAGCTTCAGTCCTGCCTTTGATGTGTCCTTGTGAATTTCCTTCATTCTTCTGTTTCTTCTCGAACATCTTCAAGTTTTTACTCGGTGTAGCCTACCTCTAGAACGGCCAGCAGGCTTCCAATGCCCCAAGTCTCCTATTCGCTGTGCCCAAAATAGAGGTTTGATAACTGTGTTTAATTTCTGTTGGTCCCATCAGAAGCCATTATCTATGACAGAGAGGAAGTGCCTAGAGATGCCAAGGTGATGTGTACAGCCTTTGCTCCGGCCAGTTATTACAGAGCTCATTATCTTGCCTTTTTGCAGGCTGCTGTTTGTCTCTCCGCCTCCATTACTCTCTGCTACCGCTTTCAATTAGGCACCAGGTGGCTGGGGGGGGGGGGGGCGATGTGAAACGGGGCAGACCTCTCAGATCTCCCCCTCATTAGACGCTGGCGAGTCAGGAGGCAAGACGCTGATCAAAGTGGAGTGGGCCCTGATTGCTCTCGCAGTGAGCTGCCGTGATCCAGCCCGGGCTCCTCTGATCCAACGTTACGTGGTTTAGGTGCTGCGGCAGAGCCGGGGATCTGGTGTCACTGCCGGCGAGAGGTATTCCATCAGCCGTAAAGCTCTTAGAGGATCGCAACTGGATATGAGGGAATTCCCTTCCATTTTTGCAGAAGGACCCTTGCAAGGAACAGTTTTTTGGCTGTCTTTCCACACAGATGATATTCCATAAATATGCTATAGCTACAGAAAACACAAAATAAATGATGTAGAATTTTGTCCCCTCCAACTTGCCATAGCTGTATGCAAGCATAGCCCAACAAGTAAGAATACACCTGGCTGTATTGTTGGGGTTATTTTGCTAGCAATGGAATGACTGTGTTCTGCAAGGAGAGGAGCTCATGCTTGGGTAAAACAGGCTGAGAAAAAGGGAATGGCAAGCTTTACACAACCACACCATGACCCTGAAATATATGGCCAAGTCTGCTGGTGTCTGCTATCTCAGCAGAATGCAAAAAGGCAGCCTCTGGGAATTATGTTAAAACTCCATTTTCAATTTGCGGTTCAGGTGCTTATTTTTCCTGTGATGCCCCAGGGCACTTGAATCGACGTAGCAACAACATAAGCTGACTGAAAACAAGTCACATCAGCAGTGGTTGCCTTGTTGCAGAAATATGTGCAATTCCACCTCTACAATTCATGTTTCTCCGGTGAAGTTTGTCCTTCTGTGACAGCCCGTCCTTTCAGGATGTGGTGCTGGTCTAACTGGGAGCAGAGGAAGGCAGCTGCACGGCTCCCAGTCCAGGGTAGTGCTGCACAACAGAGCTAGTGTCCCACACCAGACAAGCACCTGCCCCAGAACCTCCCTGCACTGCATGCAGAGTAGGGGGTTCAGCTGGGACCAACTGGAGAGCTCTGGGGGGAGGGCTGTGTTAAGCCATTTGCTCCAGCAGTGAAACAACAAGGCCTTCCACAGAGAATAAATCAAGCCATCACTCGACTTTTCTTGTCCTTCACCAGGTGTATAGAAATGTACAATAAACACGAGTCTTATAATCACAGACGGTACAGGGCTATTCATGCCTCGTTTAAGTCCAAGTGACACTGCATTATCTGAAGGTTGGTCCTCCCAGTTCACCACCAGCCACAGGCACTGGTCTGCTAAGCATGAGGGAAAGTCTAGAAGCCCCTTACAGGTCCAGGTGGAGACATCGCTTTGAATGCAGTGTTTTGAATCCTAGATATTGACGCTGGGCCATGTTGGTGTGAAGACAAATTAATGGTTACAGCACTATCATCTTTAACCATATCAAAAATTAATGAAGAACTATTATAGTTTGACATCAGATGTTACCAAATCTAGACAAAGATCTGGAAGACTGAAGATCTGTCATCGATGCAGGACCTTCTTAAACACGGTCACAGCTTGTGGGACATTCTCCCAACATGTCCAGTCTTGACCAAATTCACCTCATCAGTCAGTCACACCAGGACTACTAATAGATCTGAATAATGCCAGGGAAAGTGGCTACAGTCCTTTTAGGGCTCAAAAAACGAAGAATCATGGCTGCCAATACAACCTACTCATTTCCTTTGAAAAACAGCTTCTATATTCTTCTCTCTCCCCATTCAAGATTCAGCCAATTATACCTCACATCACGATACAGGGAAGGTTTGCCTTGCCTTTCCTGTCATGTGACCTGTACTTCCAGTTGGCTCTGCAAATCTGCTTCTCTAGTTACAGGCCTGATGGACTCCGTGTTTTAGCAGTGTTGAGGATCAGGCTGGCCTAGCCCTTCAAGGCTAACGGAATCAATTAATCAGAAATTCAATAACTAAAGATGTTTCTCTGGAGGCACTGAGCAAGGGTGTGCAGAGTTACCCCATATGTACATGAATTGCTCTGATGGCTTTCTGTGTCATCTACACTGCCAGTTGCCATCAACTGTCCTCACCTCTCCTGTCCCAAGGCCTTCAGACACTTTCCCACCAACCGACACTCCATCTGTAAGACAATTCCATGACAAATTATTTCCTGTTCTCTACCTCTGACCCTGACCCCTACAGACCAGATGGTTCAATCTCCTCTCCTGTAGCAGAAGTGATGTAATGCTTTCAATTTAATACCTTTCCTTAATCAAACGCTAAAGTCAAGTTGCTAGTCAAATGTCCTGCCTCTGTATATCAAGGAGATCGAGGCGAGATGCTCTGTTCTTTGAAAATGGCTCTTACGATGTTTGGTTCTCTTTTTGCCATCTTTACCCTGATTAACCAACAAAAGATAGGGTTAAGGTTAGGCTTAGAAAGGCTACTGCTGTTACAGACATCGAACGGTGTTTTTAGGAGGCCCTGTACCGAAGGAAGCCACAATTTAGAGTTTGGTATCATTTCTCATACTGTTGAAGAGCCTGTTGTGTAACCTTAAATCCCAAAACTAGGATTAGTCGACAAAAACTATGGTTAGAGTTAGAAAGGTTATTGCTTTTAGAGACATCCGAAGGTGTGTTTAAGACAGTTCTGGGCCACCATATCCAGGGACACAACAATTTAGCTGGGTTTGATAACATTTGGCAATACTTTCTGAGGGCCTATTGTGTAACCTCAAACTAGGGGTGAATATTGACACGGTGTTGAGTATGTACCAGCATTCCCCGGTAATATCTATATGTGTAATACTCCCTCTGCTTTGTATAGGTATTATTACAGAGGTGTCTGATTGCCAGTAAAATGCTGGTATTTTGGTTTGGTGCGGCCCATTTTGCTGGATGGAGAGTTAATGAAACTCGGGGAGCCTGCTGTCGGGCCATACCTGCCTACGTAGGACGTGGATTAATGCAGCTTTCTGCCATGCATGAGCTGCCATCAGCTCTGACTCAGTGTTGAGGTACGATCTGTCATTACTTCAGATCCTGCTGCCAAAACACCAGCTAATGAGTGTGACAAAGGGCTCACAGTGAACTTAAGCGCCAAGGGGTGTATTTGTGTGGCAGTATATGTGTGAGCTGAGTGATATCCAGAGCTCAGAGTACTGTGCCAGATAAGACCAATCTCGATTCTATATCTCATTGCATTACCAGTTTCACAAGGTTATGCCACTGAATTACACCAATCCCACAAGTACCATACCAAATCACCCTGATCTCCAAAACAGTTACTGTATAAAATAAGGCGTTAGCGAGCTTTACCCAAGCATGAACTCCTCTCCTTGCAGAACACAGTCATGCCATTGCTAACATAAAGGCAATCAACCAGAACTTACCACTGATCAGATGCACCAGTGCTTGTCATAGTTGTTTTGTTTGGCGCCCTCTTGAGGACAGGTGCCATTGCAATGCAGATTTCATGGCAACATTAGCTTTTCGGGAAACTGCAAAGCTCAAGAATAAAACAGTATTGGCAAGATCTATGAATTCACCAAGAAAAATGGAACATGAGAAAAATGTAAATAGTGGCTAAAGAAGCACCATGGGGGGCAGCGTGTGGCTCAGTGGGCTGAGCCTCTGTGCCTGTGATCGGAAGGTTGCTGGGTCAAGCCCGGCCTCGGCACATCTGTGGGTCCTTGAGCAAGGCCCTTAACCCCCAGCTCCCTGGGCACTGCTATAGGCCAGCTTGCTCTCATCTACACAGAGCATGCTGGGGGAGGTGTAAAAATTTCCCCATGGGGATCAAAAAAATGTATCTAAACATTTTTAAATGGTTACATTTTGATCTAACAATGCAGAACTTTATATCAGACTAGATACAGTGCAGGTTACATTTGACCTTCTTTCTGGAAAACAAAGACCTTCCCTGGTAAGAAACCAAGAAGACACAGAAGATGACGACTGGTGGCTGGATCTTCACAGCTACCCCACAGGAAAGCCCGCCATGTCCCATAATCATCACAGTGTCCATGTTTTCTGTTTGTCTTTACTGCCATCGTCTTGTTATCACCATGCTGGTATGACATATTCACAGGTTTCAGCGCCGTGTAACCTCTTGATGCTGGCCTTCTGGTTTCCTTACCGTGGCACAACCCTGGAACAGATGACTCACAAAGAACAATGAACGGAAAGTCAACTGGATCTCGTACTGGTGCTCTTATTACCTGAACTGAATACAACTGAACAGACAGACCTGGAGAGCTTTGCTGAGCGGCTGCCAAGTTGCTCGCTTCAGTCAAATGCTTTACATACGTAACACAAGAGCGCTGTGACCATACCTGACAGATAGATTAGCAACATGCTAACGACAAAGCTACAGATAGCTGGACACCAGATCACCCTGCAGACACTTCATGCCGTTAAAATTTTGTGAATTGAGAATAGACCCTCAGAATGAAACGTGAAGGATTAGCACAGGTTTAAAGACTGTTTTTTTTTAGCTAAGCTGGAGAAAAAAAATAATCTCTGAACAATGGCTTAACTAACTGATTAGCCATAAGCCTAACACTGCTAATTTGTGTCTAGCTAGGCTAACATTGGTCCGTTGTTAATCAGTGTCTTACATGTGCACATTTAGTGAAAACTGAAGCCTAGTCTCTGGATGAATGATTAGACTTTGGCCTCAGAAGTACCCCTTTGATGTATATTCCCTTTTTAAACTCAAAAATAGGGGGTATGGGAAGTTGTCACAGACATCCTGCTATTCTCAGGTGACCCGAAACAATCGAAGATCTTGATCAATTGTTCAATGTGCTGAAACTTATCAGTGGTGGTGCGGACAGTCCCACCCCCCCAGGTCTATTTACTACCCCCCCCCCCCCAGCTTATTTTTAACACCTTCCAGTCTATCCCTAACTGGTTTAGTCACCTTTCCTTTATCTACTGACGACAGGAACACAAAGGACGTGATCTGCTGGGCTTTGAAACTCCTTCAGATTTCATGAGACTGACCTGCTGGGACTTTTCATCACTTTCCATCCACCGGCAAAAATGTTGACTGACCTTTCGGCTCGGTGATGTGTCACATTCTTCAGATTTCCAGAAAAGCTCGCCGGAGGCAAATTCTAATATCGTAAATCAAATCTCACAGTGGGGGAAAATGGTACGAGACGTGTTCCTCCAGCGAATGTGTCATTAGGTTGCTCAGAAGGACGCTAAGAAAAGGGCTCCATGGAAATTACTCGGCGGGCTCGTTGCTGCATCTCGACCCTGTGGGAAAAACAATGCCCCTGAAGGCTGTAATTGCACTAAAAGTCGGAAGTAAGGCTGCTCACCCTCACATGTCCCCTCTCTCCCTATTCTGCAAAATATTAAGCCAGAATGCTAAAACAAGGAGGTCCTATGCTGGTCACCTTGTCAGGCGACGTAGGCGGCTACCTAGGGCCCATCCTTTGAGTGGGCGCCAGCTTAGCAACCGCTGTCGTGAGGAGCGTGTAGAGATAGTGAAGGTCGCTAGGGGGCGCAGTGGTGATGTTTCCCTTCTGCTCCATGTAACCTTCGACTGGCACTAGCCTCGACGCTTATTTCCAAGAGGAATGCTGCCTATAAATGGGTTAGACGACACAATGTCTTTTGGGAAGGGCAGATAAACCATTTCCCCAAGTTCCTTGGGGCGAAACATGGCTTTGATCGAGCAACAAACATGTGCTAGCCTACAGGACAGCAGGACGTGATCTGAAGGGAACTCCCCGAAGGGTGGCCACAATATGCCTTGTTTTCTATCTTGCTCTAGTGCTCTTGGAATCCAGCACAGTGTCCTTCAGTTTGTGAGTTTGATTCAGTGTCAGTGGGCTCTCAGTGGGAGATGGCCCTGGCAGGAGACCAGGGAGGCCTCCTTTAGATATGGTCAGGTGTTTCTGCAGGGTACCTTCTGTCCAGCTCAACACCTTGCTGATGCTCGACGTCATGTCGATTTTGATTATTTATTTAATATTAAATTTTTCCATGGTGAGCGCGATTATGTACATGTGTTCAGCTTCCATTCCCTAACTGGACAATTGGTAATTTGGAACACATTATAATTCTGCCACAGAAGCAATTCAGGTGAAACACTTTACTAAAAGGTAGAGAGCCTCGTGGGACTGGAACCTGTAATCCTCTGGTGGATGCTTAATCACTACACCATAAGGTGTCCATATTCTTAAACAGATCTTCAATGCCAGAACCTTATGGGATCTCTTAAACCTTAAGGGTAGAAACAGGTATGTCCTATTCGCAAGGTTGAATTCAGTAAGGAGTAGCTTCAGTGAGGCAAAACCAATAGTTTCTTTGAAAAAAAAAGAGCGCCAGCTAAATAAATATTACCTATAAAATATGGGCTTCGTAGAATACAGAGGATAACAGCAAAAGACATACTGACAGGTGGAAGAACTACATAAACCCACATCAGGAATCAGAAACAGTAATTCTGAATATATACACAACTCCTGTCCTCCTTATTATGCCAATTATAATATATGACATTTAAGTACAGATGCACACATCTCGCTTCAGGTGCTTGCAGGAGACCATTGCAGGATTTAAACTGGCAAAGAGAAACGGGCGATATGCGCCATCTAGTGGCAGAAAATGGTATGTTCCTCTGGCAGTACGGTGGTCCTGTAGAATGTCCGGTCCCACAGCTAGTAGATTTAAAACTAGGTAATAATATGAACTATTAAGAAAAAAAACGTTTTATTGAGTATAGTGGCTCGGTGGGTAGCTCAATGGGCGTTTCCCTGCCCTGTGCTTCCTGAGACCCGGTAATCGATAAGTTTTAGTAAGATGAAAGAAGGTTGGATTAAAAGACGGGATGGAAGTGTGTGTGTGTGTGTGTGTGTGAGGTGCTTTAAATAAAGTACCCTACTCTCTGCTTTAGATCCACCCAGGAGCTGGACCATCTGAGAAATGAATACAGGGTTATTGTTAAGTAAGAGGGGCTTCTCTTGGTATTTAGGGATGACAGGTGACATTACCTGACGGTGGGACACTTAAGTGTAGACTGTTGCGCATTGTGAGAAAACTGACTATGGCTTATAACTGTCAAAATTCAGATGGAAAAATCTGATCAGATGTTATTAGGTCACCCCCTTACGCGACGTATGCTGTTGCCAAAGAAATAAGACAAACACTAATCCATCTTACTTATTTAAATACAGTGGAAACCGCTTATAGTGATCATGTCTGGGTGAAATTGGTCACTATAAGCGGACGATTATAACCGATTTGTTTCCTTCTCAAGCAGATAACCATCTAATTGACATTTGTATATTTATTACGTGAATATAAGATAATAAAACGAACAGCGTCTGTTTTTGCCGAATTTTATTGACTCTTGCAAAATACAGTGCAGCTGTTTCAAATGCTTTTCGAAGTACAGTGCTGTTCAAATGAAATTACTGAACTGTGTATAATTCAAATACGCTATAATACAGTACAGCACTGTACATAAAGTATAGCTTATTGTAGTTTCGCTGCTGCATCTCGGTGGCTCGTTTTTCGCAGTTTATTGTAAGCTTTGATGAGTCTATATTTGTCACTCTTTTCCCCGTCGTGTTTTCTGTGCACGCAGCATTAGCCTCAGGTAGCCAGCCAGAAACAGATTTACATACGTTGTCATGTATAAAAAGACCCAAGATGAACACTGAAAGCGGACTGTTGAGTACTATAAGCAAATTATTGAAACAGTGTTTGTACAGGAATGATTCTGTCCCAAGCTTTTTGATCCATATAAGCAGTTTCCACTGTATGTGGGAGTTTTTTGAAAGGCAAATTGTCTCTGTATAGCCTCTCCGTTACCTTTGGCACTCTTTTCCTGTCATGTTTCTTATAATGTAACTTATTCCATCTATGGTGCCACTTCAGCTCAGTAGGCCTCACTATGAACTTACACATCCCAGATTTGGGGTCAGTTTTTATCCCCAGCTCAGAGGAGTATGGACTTGTGTTGATGTGGGTTTCCCTTCCAAAGATACATGGTATGGACGAATCTACATCCTTAATGGACAAGAATCCTATACATAGTGTACTCTGCTTCGTGCCCTCTGAGCTTCTGGGGACAGCCAATGAGCTTGCTGCAGACCTGCAGTAGATAAGCATCCATCTTCCAGAAAAGCTTATCCAGTACAGGGACACACTGAGCCTGGAACCTATCCTAGAAAGCAGAGCACTTCAGGAAAACTGATGCATTAATCTACTGGTGGTTGGCACCTACATTATATGTCCACTTAGTGGCACTGTTTTATGATAAAAAGGAAATATGTTTCTTTTTAAACAATCATAATTTTTAGCCAAACACTAAAAGAATCTTTTCAAGTTTATACAACAAAATGATGTTATTAAAGCATATGGTTTGTTGAAATGAAAGATACTTTATTGATGCCTGTGGAGAAACTCTCTTTTCACCTACTCTATCTTGCTTTCCATAAGAGCAAGCTTGCTAGTGAAGGGCAACCACCCATAATGGCACCCAGGGAGCAAGGGGTGGGGGCAGGTTAAGGGCCTCGCTCAAGGACCCACACACATGCTGAGGTTGGGCTTAAACCAGCAGCCCTCTGATCACAGGCACAGAGGCTTAGCCCACTGAGCCACACACTGCCCCCTTAATACTTTAAATGAAGTTATAGTGTAACCACAGGGAGTGGCACGATGGCTCAGTGGGCAGAACTGTAGCCTGTAGTGTTGGGGTGGTAAATCCTGCCTCTCTGCATGGAATTTGCAGGTTTCCTCTGGCAGTCCAGAAACAGGCAATTAAGTGTCTCTAAATTGGTGTGGGCGTGTGCCCTATGATGGACTGGCATGCCTTCAAGAATGTCCCCTGCCTTATGCCACTTATCTCTTGGTACAGACTCCAGGCTAAAACTTTCAGCCTTTACTGGAACCCAGATGTGGAAGATAGATAGACTTCAGTAAAGAAGTTATTTCTAATCAATGCAATGTAGCAATGTAGTAGTTCATAAAAGTACAAATTTACAAGATGGTAAATGACAAGCATGAGAATTCCAGCTGTAACATTACAGAAGCATTTACAATTAATTAAAAGATTAAATTAATTGGAGTGAATGTAAATTAGGATATGAGTTATAAAAGTCATTATAAGATGCACAAGTTAAGTCTTGGCTCTGGCAGGGAGACGCTGACTCAGTTAAGCTGGAGATGATGTCACTCTACGCAGAGGAGTCATGCTGTGAAATCAAGGGTAGGAAAATCCGGTTCTCATTGGCTGAGGAGAGGACAGATTTTCATGTCACATGCTAGGGTACGATTTCACTCATTATTTCGGCAATTTCATGCCACCTTGTGTTTCAGGTCTAAAACTGGCCATTAAATGAAAGGCATGACTAAAAGCTGAGGTCTGGTATAGCCAACCACTGCACTGAGGGCTGAGAACGAGAACTGATAGGCCTAGGATGGGCCGGTGGACATTTTGCAGGGTGAAGGGAATCCTCTCTCTTCAGTTAACCCTGCTTGAGGGTCATTTCCGTATAGCACCATCTTGTCTTTCATGTTCTCTAACCTCTTCTTATCCGCCCAGAATTCCGGAACTCCCTCCCATTCCAAATAAGTGGCATCACATCCCAGTGCTGGGATGTTATGAGATCGTCCAGTCTCTCAGACGTGGTTCTGAGTGTTTGGTTTGTCTGGCGGGGGGGGGGGGTGTGTATCTTCAGGGAGGTAGAGCAACCTGATATACAGGACTGGTTTTTTTACTCTTTATTTGAGTTTCTCTGCATTGTGTTCTTTTCAGGGCTGAGTTTCAAAAGCAATAAAAGGGAAAATCTGTCAGGACTGGGTGGGTCCTCCCTCCCAGCCGCAGCCTGACAAGTCGAATCCTGATCGAAGAGGCGCTGCCTTCGTCAAACAGACCACACTGCTACTCATTCAGCTTTAGACGCCTGCTGGGAATGCACAGCTACTGTTACATTATACTGCAGGATAGTTCGCATGTTCCTAGATACCAGCCCTGGCCACAGAATTCTGAAAATGAACTGAACGGGATTTTTTAAATGGATTGAAATGGATGCCTTTGATAGATGATGCATGCAAACTGCATTTGTCACCAAGCAGCATACAGTTGATACAGTGGCTGTTTCAGATAGGCACTAAAAAAATGTGCCCTCTAACAGATGGTTGGACAGTCATGCTGAAGCTTGAATTTTTCCAACTCCCTTTTCTGTAGGAAATGTTTCATATTAATGGTGCCATTGTATTATAGGGACTGACCTCAGCTAGTAAAAATAGGCCAGATTACATCTGTCTGCCATTACAACATCTCTCTGGTATAAAGACCCACCCTGGTGTCTGGAACATAACCCCAGGGCCAAGCCTACCCCCCCAGAACTTGGCACCGCTACTTAGGGTGACCACCTAATCCATGTTAGGAAGGACACTTTGAGCTAGGACAGAGTTCGCAAACTACCATCTCAATGAAAAGGACTTGGATTTCACTTAAACATTAAGTTCTTGCTGTGTGCTGATTGGTCAGTCTCCTATAATCATGCATGTGCCACTGATGTTAATGTGAAACAGCTGGATGAGGCTTTCAATCAAGGAATCAAACCAGTAAAAGCACAAGATGAACCAAATAATTCGGCTTTCGGTTTTAAAGTAGTTTGTAAAACCTGAAGTAGCTCATGGTGTCCCACCTGACATGGATTTGGTCGCCCTACCTGTGCTGCCTGTGGTCTCTTCAGCCAACCATTTCAATCATTACAGACCTATATGTACATTGTCCATTCATGAGATACTTCAATGGTTCAGCCTCATACCTCTAATATTGGGGATTTGCATCCCCCTTCTAGCAGTGTGTGTGTGTGGAGTATGCAAGTTGGGGTCGCTGGGGTCATGTGAGAATTGCCTCTCACATGAGGCTTTGACAGACTGGATGAGTTCCAGCTAATTGGTTTTGAGCTGTGTGCTGTCTCCCATATAGCTCCATGCATGATCATCTACCAACCTCCAGTGGGGAGCACAGGATAAGACCTCCATGTGCCTGTCTGCCACCCAGAGCAGTAAGCTAGTGGGCTCAACTATCCTCTACCGCGGCTTGATCCTGCAGCAACATCCCATAGTTACCCACAGCTGGACATGATGACTGGAGTCATTTGTGGTTGATCTCTTAATCGCTTTTATTGAATTTGGACAATACAAGGAATTTTAACCAGACAATCTGTATAGTTTTACTATGGTTTATGGAGGCGTACAGAGGACTGAGATGCTCTTGACTTGGGTTCCTCATTCAGGGCAGGGTTTGGCTACTTCTCCTCTAGCCTCTAGAACCACACCAAGCTGAGACCTGTCCTTGCCACGCCTGGTCACACTTGTGACTTTTTCCGGCCACCCCCCAGTGGCATCTGTTCTCTGAGCAAATGCCCGAGATATATTTACACCCCCGTTCTTTGCTGAAGAGATTTCTCCATTATGCCCCAGGTTGGTATGGAGAAAAATTTATATGAGTTTTTACGATTAACAATAAATAACTATATAATTATTATAATTACACATTTTTAAAATCTGACAGCAGCCCAAAGTACTTCACATTCCTGTGAACATAAAAAAGTTACACAGAAATACAAAATAATTAAAGTTAAAAACAAGAAAAAAGACAAAGTATGCCAAATTTACAAATGAAATTAATTTAGAAAAGCAGTTAAACGAGATTATAAATGCCAAGGTAAGAGAACAACAGAAATTGTCAGCATTTCTTCTTTAGAACAACTGTTGAAAAAAAATTAATTCAAAGACTCGGTGAGGTCCTCATCTCCCCGTTTTGGACCAAGTGCGCTCTTCGTAATGTTATTTGCTGCAGACCAATAAAATGCGCACTGCAGTAATTGAGTCTATTTGTTCTAGACATAGATTCATTTCTGCGCATCACGCTACGAAAAATGGCCCGACCTCTCCTTAAGTGAAAGATAGCTATTTTTATTACATAAGAAATATGAGCTTGATCATTTAGATCAAGGTCAAGCATTACCCTATATTACTCACAGTTGGCTTCGTTAGCACACCGAATACTTCTTATATTCAGAAACTCTCCCTTTATGGTTTCCGGCTAATAATACTATGCCTCTCTCATTTTTTTTCTTCTTAGAAAAATTTTAATTAAAGGTCTTTTGCTTGTCTAGCGCAATGGCAACTTTGTCATCTGTCCTGAAACTAAGTCAGCGACATCTCAAGAATGTTATTTTTGGCCAGAAAATCACATTTATTTTATGACGATGGTCTTAAGTTGCAAGGAACGTACTTGGACTATTATGTGATCAAGTGGAAAGCTTCGAAACGCATGGATTTTAGTTTACTCGCATATACTGTCATTTCTTCAACCCTGACATGTAAACTGCCGAAACTAAACTAGCGTTTGGCATAAAAGATTATTTACAGCACACACACCGTCGACGATAAAAGTATTACTCAAAAACATTCGTTATCGGGTTGTGTCTGTTTGTACTGTTCCCTACATATTCCTCTTTCTGACAGTCCTGTTCCATTTTCCTAGTTCATTTCCTGCAGTTTGCACCGTAGTTTGCGCCACAAATAAGAATAACACATGAATAACCATCTTTCTTTTTTGTCCAGCCATAAATGCGGATCAAGGGTAATAATATTAGTAATGCTGCTAAATCTTCAAGTCCCGCGAACAAATAGTATTACCTACATAAATCATATGCATTTGGTATTCATAGGGAAATAATAGTTTGACAGGCGGGATTAAGGTGCGGTGTCAACCACTGAATGTATTAATCCAATAGGAACCAGTAAACCAACCAATGAGAGGTAGGTCATATCGGTCGGTGACTGACAGTGGGCGAAAATCACACC
Source organism: Mormyrus iriodes (assembly GCA_011763525.2). Lineage (NCBI taxonomy): Eukaryota > Metazoa > Chordata > Actinopteri > Osteoglossiformes > Mormyridae > Mormyrus > Mormyrus iriodes. Next base: position 10,569,790 of record JAAGVU020000078.1, on the reverse strand, counting down.
CACCGTGGGTCTCGAAGTCTCATTTTCCCCATCACTAATTATTAATTAGGAAGTCTCCTTGGTGTCGGGGGACAGGCTGTCTGCGCACCGGCCGGCCCGTCTGCTGTTGCCGAGTTTTGTTCGGGCAGGGCTCCGGCCTCACTCGGCTTTTTACGGCTGCGTTTCGGCTCGTGTTCGGGCGTGTCGGTTCACACCGGCGTTCTCCGCATCGGTGACGTCAGCGAGCCCAAGCCCAGCGGCTCAGAGAGGAGGATCTGCCGGTGTCATGGCTGCCATGTTGGAGAGGAAGCGACTCTTAACCATCCTTTAGGGAGAAAAAAAAACAGTGCATTTGTCACCTAGAGAACAGGCGGGCCACCGCTTACGCTACGTCTGTCGAGCGTTTCAGGCCTCCCGCTGCCGTTTTCTGTTCTTGGAGCCGGTTCCAGCGCCAGCAGCCCGCCATCGTTATTGTGAGCTTTCATTCCAAAGGGGAGGAAGATGGCGGACCCGGCGGAGTGCACGATTAAAGTGATGTGCCGCTTCAGGCCCCTGAACAATGCCGAGGTAGAAAGGGGGGACAAATATATCCCGAAATTTCAAGGCGAAGACAATGTTGTCATCGCGGTAAGTGAGCGCAGCTGCAGCGTCGCGTCTCCGCCTCACCTCTCCCGGCTTGCGAGGGCGAAGGGATCCGCTAGCTTAGCTTAGCTTAGCCTAGCGCCGGAGCTAAGCCCGGCTGCCGTCTGCTCGCCCGGCGCACCAGCCGCACATATTCTCTACAGCATTACACCTAATTTACTTTTTACCCTGATACCGGCTCTCTGTTTTCCCCCACTTATATCGCTTGTTCGAGGTTTAACTCGAAACGTACCTTGACGGCTGCGGTTCGCACAGCTCGCCGGTTGGCTAGCCGGCTACGCGCTTTGAGCCTCGCCTGAATAGACGCTCCTGTTTTATATTCACGTAAATCGCAAATGTGACCCTTCTGTAAAACCGAACGGGGGCTTATACGCGCCCCCCCAGCTGGTTTCCAGCTCAAAAGGTTGGTTTTATGACTCGGATTGGCTTGTAAGGCGAAATCTAAAAATGTTCACCTGGTTATATTTATATATATTACGTCGTTGCATTTATGCAAGGTCGAGGTAGCCAGGGTTCACCGAGGCCTGCGTCTTGACAATATGCAAAACAAAGATCAACCATAATCGTGCGTATGCGCTATACCGTGCCTTATCTAACGGTATTGGTAATGTAATGGTAGGTGACACATTGTTATATTTTGGCCAGATGAGGGATTGAACATTCACCTTGTGGCAATCCGTCGTTGACTTGACAATTAAAACCGTCTTCTGAGACTACAGATTTGATATTCGATGGCTGGCTACTGTACAGTGCAAGCTCATATTGGAATCCACCCGAAAACAGGCTCTTTGCAAGGGTGCCGATTGTCCGTATGCGCATCCTTAACCACACCCTTGGGCTGGGCTTTAAAACTGACATCCGCGATTTCAGCTGGAAACTAATAGCAATTTCTCAGACTCCACGGTAAATAGACAGGTGTCATCGTGCCCTAGATGGAGCATATGCTGACTATAGGGTGTGGACGGTCCGCGCTGCCCGGCTACGTGGCTGGCGCAGGGGGGAGCAGCATTACTCAGCCGCGTTTTCTTTTTAATTACCGGGAAATCTCTAGATGGGTATTCATTTCTTTACCCAAGAGATGTTTGCACGATTCAGAATCTCATTTTATCCCGTGAAACGAATGAGTATTTAGTTACCAACCTGGATCGTTTTAGATAATCATGGAATGAATAGATGTGAGCGTGACATTATTCCCGTATCATTTCATCGTATCTGACATATCAGATCTTTTGTGCCTTGCCATATTTTTGCATTGGAAATGGCTCAGTTGTTGCACGAGCCCTGAGGTTCGGACTTGCATTTTTATAACCGATTCCTTTAGATAATGTAAAATCTGAAGCTGGCTGTATTTGTAGGAGGAGGAAATGGAGGTTTAGCTGGAGGATGTGTAATAGTGTCTGAGATGAGATGCGGTTTGGATTGAGTACAATAGGTGTGCCTGCCTACGTAATATAGGACGCTTCTTTTCGAATGGGTGTCAGTCATCATATTATTTTCCTGCCCCCCCAACACATACAGGATGTACATACCAGTCGCTAAAGATTAGAATGCTGGCTTCTTTGTTTTGCTTTAAAGATTTTGCATCAGCAATTGCAAGGACAGTTTTTCAGCAGTCATAAATGCTAGCATCTTTCGATAATGGAAGGCTCAAATTGTGAATAGTGACTCAATAGATCCCACCAGTGCAGTTACCATTGATAGTTGCTGCTGGTAATATTACTGAGCATATTCTGTCTCATTCTTTAACTTTTTAAAACCTCTCAATAATCATACACTGCATTAAATAACAGGGTCACCCCTATCCTCTTGTGGTTTCGAGCCCTCGGTTTCCCATGACTTCAAGAGAAGTCAGTGAAATGCTTGCTGGGAAATGTATGATACTGCCAGATACCCACTGTGATTTGTATGCCAGGAAATGGAAAGCAATAATTATTATTATTGCTTGCAAAACTATTGAAGCCAAACTCATGTCACAGATTGTTGAATGCCATTTGGTTTCACTGGTCCCCTTCCATAGCTGATATTGTCCAAGCCTAGTATGAAGTGGTTTAAACACTCATATTACAGCACTTCTGTGGCTGTGATATTGAAGACTTGTTCAGTTTTTATCTGGTGTTCTGTGACCTCCATCAGAGCTCACTGTTTTTCTTTGGGCAGTTCATAAGAATCAACTCAGAAATAACTTTGAAATATGACCTTTCATTGTGTCAGTGTTGGACACAAACTTGAAATGCTTGATGTCATGTTATTGCTCCTTTGCAGTATCCTGGTCCATATTGGTATGTTGTATTCTGTCTGCACTAAAGCCACTGTTAATAGGCCACACACCAGCTGTGCATGTTTGGACACGCGCTCTGTGACAAGGACACTGGGCTGGTGTGTTGGCACTTGGGAGAGGTGGCCATCCTGTGGACAAGCACGGATGCAGGCGCTAAGCCTCAGGCTGTGCAGGGAGACTGTGTGGAGAAAGGCGACAGGGCTGCCATGATAACTCAGGGAATGGACACTCATATGGAGGGTACTGAACAAACAAGACAGGCTCTTAACCACTTTTATTTTGGTTTACATTATAAGAAAGCGTGACAGCTGTTTAAAAGTGATGTGTTTCTGTTGTTACTGAATTTTCCCATTTTCTTGTAAAAACTGATGAGATTGCTGATAGCAGACAAAGCACCACCCTGATATAACAAATGGTGGAAATGCCAAGATTTTTTACACTGTTGTTATTAGTTGACATGCAGTCACAATCTCTGTCAGGGAGAACAATGAAGGCCTTTGCAATAAGAGACGTGTTAAAAAGGATTACTTCTACAACTGATAGAAGTCCCAGAGCACACCTTCGTGCAGCACAGCTGGCATTCGCCGACTTAAGCTCGTCGCCGTTCTGTTGGCTGCGTTATGGAAGATTCCATGCAGCATCCTGGGCTGCCGATTCCACAGGTCTAATGGGCCTCATTTACTGTCCAGCTCTCCGACTTCCTGTGCTACTGTTTATCTTAAGCTCCGATATTTATGCTGGCAGGGTGTGATTCCTAAGTTCCTTACAACAGCTTTGGTTTTGTTAGTTATGTCCGTGCGTTTGTCTGGTAAAAATATATCCGCTCTAGTTTCCTGATAGTAGATGGTGCCCTTTGATATACGTGTTATGGGGTTTGTCAGCTGAGTCACATTGGGATATTTTCCTTAACCGCTTCCACAGTTTGAAGTGTTGTTGGCCTGAAGAGATCTCCACCTACTCTATGATTACATTATCCAGGAACAATTGCAAATATATGATATAAGAACTCCCTGAAAGCCTTCTGTAATTGGATAGGTCTGCCCTGGGGTACAGTTTATGAAGGCCAGGGTTACTGTCGGTACTGCTGTAGCATCGGGTGATTTGGATTTTATGAGTCAGTTTTGGTATGATCGTGCAGTGGTAGTTGATATTAGTGGAAACCAAATTGCTGCACCTTAGCATGTAACCTTGTCTGGATAGGTAGGCTGTGGGCTTCCTGTGAAAGATAACTTTATTCTGCAAGTGTCAGTTTGCTGGAGAGAGATACAAAGATGTTTCAGATCCACACCCAGCTGCCTTAACCAGCATGTGAAGGCACAGACAAGCAAACCTGAGATCTTTCACATATAACCCATCTGTCATATGACTGTCATCGCACCGTTATCGTGTGTGTTTATTGCTTGTTCTTGCGATGAAATTTTATTTTTTTTAAATACCCCTCGTCCTGGGCTTTAAGGTAAATATATTGGTCTTTAACTTCTTTTTTTTGTTGTTATTTTCATGTAAAATAATAACAGTGGTAGTCTAATAAGCCTGTCACTGATACCATAATTCATAGAACATGTTTTTCTAACTGCAAAATAATGTAAAAGAATTGTTTTTATTCTTGATATTTTCCAATCAGCATGAATTTATCAAACTAGCCGAAAAGCCTTTTGACTACAATGCCATATTATACAGAAACTCAATACACACGCTTATGTGAATGTTCCCCCTTGTTTGCGAACGCTGGCACTGTCCTGTGCACCCTGCAGTTCACCTCAGCGTTCTCCTAATCAAAGCCAGTCTTCAAGAGGTGGTTAAACATTACTTTATTGAGGAGGATGGGAATCCTTGTCCTTGTGGACTTCTGACTTGTGCGATAGTATCTTGGCAGAGTGCACTTGCTCTTAGCACCCATCCAGTTTTCCTAGGCTTTCGAGAGCAAAATGTCACCTTCTCCGAGACTCTTGTCGCCACAGTTTGTGTCGGTCATCTTAAAATTGTACTCTGTGCCATGGGTACAGGAACAAGGAAGAGGAAGTGCCTTGGATGGGCAGTGACGGGGGCTTTGTTATTTGAGCAGTGAGTGGCTTGCGGCACATTTCTTTGTCTGGTATTGTCTGTTTATAGAACAGCAGATGCAGAGGCCCAGGCGCTCAGGGAACGTCTGGGTCTGATGCTAACAGAAGAGGACTTTAGCGGTCTGTGTCTGGGCAAATTGTTGCCTGCAGGATGTGAACCATACATGTAAGAGGAACTTGACCCTGGCTTGTAAATGTCAGTGGGGTGACCCTCCAGGCAGTGTTTCTGTTGTTTTTTTCTGATAGTTTTGGTTAAATAAATTGATTTGATAAACTGCAGTTGCATGTCTGCTGACCTTTGGTGAGACACTATGTTCAGGCTGCACAGTGTGTGTGTTACTCTGATGCAGCTTTTAATTATTTCAAAATTAAGTCTTTGTAGGTGATGTTTCAAATGTTATTTAGGAGATAATTAAAATGAAGTCAGCCGTGTAACCTATGGAACTGAGAACTGCTCTTAAGAATTGCCCTTGCTGACCGTGAGATCATCTCTTCTGTTTGTAGAAGATGGAGGGAAGGGGTGGCGTGTACAGTATTTGTCAAGCAGCAGTTTTCTCCTTTAGGGCTGTCACTATGGATTCTATCAATAATTGAATAATCTACCAGTTAATCTGACGATTCATTGAGTAAATGTTTATTATAATATAATATATACTTACTATAATATGAAATAATTTTACATTCTATACATTGCAGTTGATGCACACTCAGTCAGACATGCATTCATTTTAGACACTCCAATTCACTGTTGCATGTTTCTGGACAGTGGAAGGCAACCAGAGGATTTGCTGAAAAAGCCACGAACACACAGGGTGAACATACAGACTGCACAAACACAAAGCGGCAGTGTGTGGCAACAGCGGTACCTACTGCCATCTGCAAGCGCTCTCTGAGCCGATCATAATCATTCTCATACCTGCCGGTGGACTCACTCATAGTTCTTGTGGTGCGTTTGTGAGAAATTTATACAAAAATAAGTGAAAAGGAGAAAAACAGGAACTGGTCACGAAAAGGCATTCATCTTCTGCTGTATGGAGATATTTTGTATTCCATGGAGATGATATTGAGCAGAAGCGGGTGATTTGCCGGCACTGCTTTGTGTCCGGTGGCACGACGCAAGGCACCACCAGCTTGTTTGACAGACTCTGTTCGTAGATAATAAGTTATATTTAGCTATATAGTAAATTTTCACCACCTAAATATCTCAAAAACTTAAAATATTGCAATGTTAACTATTTGCAGTATCATTCAGCTCTAACACACAATACATTCACAAAATAATACACTTTAAATTGTTCTATGTACTGCATTATGTAGAATGATGTGGATAAGCGACTCGGCTAACCTTTGTTTAAGCAGCGAATATTTTGACATACAGGAATCGTAGAAAGTAAATTAAGCAAAATATTTTAAGTGCAAGTTGTGTCAAAGGCAGGCTAGGCTACTTCGAGAAGCTAATATATCTATGGCTAACCTCGCGTTATTGGGTGAGTCTGTCAGACCTGAATGTCTTCTTTTAAGATGTATTTGCATTGTAGTCATGCTGTGGTGATATTTAAGTTCTGCTTTGCAATACTGACAGACAACTGCATTTTCATTCACATAATGTGAGGTGCTTTCACACAAATTATGCTTTCGCCCTTTATTTCGCCCTTCGGACCCTCATCCTCTGTGCGCCGTCTTCCTTATGAGATATTGCCGAATATTCGAGAAGGAAAATTTTAATCGATGCTTTTTAATAATCGAGTAATTGAGTTTAATCTCCTTACCCTGTGACACATGCATTTTGTTTAATGCATCTTGGTTGATGCAGGAGCTGAGTCCTGAGATGACTTGGGGTTTACTGGTCAGTCTATGTCCCAGTACTTTTCTCTGGTTAAGAACTGTAGGTAATGACCAATATAACATGGTTGCAAGTACAGTAGACTGAAATGAGGCTTCTCTACAGGTTCATTTGACTCACTGTCATGTAAGTTGTTGAAAAATCCAGAGGGACCTTGAAATCAAGCTGCTTTTTCCGATCAAAACAAGAGCCAGCTCTCCTAAGGATGCTTCCGGGTCAGATCCCGAGGGAGCTGTTCTGGGAACATCCTGCTGGCCATCCGACCCAGGACATACTCAAGGGATTCTATGTCCTAGCTGGCTTGGGAACGTTTGGGGATCCCTGGTCTGACTTGGTTAGCATGCTGCCAGCGTGACCTTTGCCAGGAAGAGCGATGTGAAGAAAATGAAACGAAAGCATGAAACACCAGGCAACTTTTTGATCATTGTTGCCATGCAGTTGTCAACTAGGTGAGACAAAGGGCAACTCATCTGGATCTTATATCATATATTTGCATTTGTTGCCCAGTATCAATGGGAAAGTGCCCAGGCAACATTAAGCGGCGCAACATTAATCGGCAACATTAATCGGCTCAACATTTCGGCTCCGTGTAAAGAGATGTTGACTTGCATTGTGCTGAAATGGCAGATAGTCATGTGTAGGTATACTGAACCAGTATTCAATTGATAATGCAGTACAATCCTGGTTTCTTGCAGAGAATGTTTACATAGGTAAGGTTTCAGAAGGTTTCCTGGTATATTCGTGCTGTTTTATCATAGAGAAGACATTATACCTTAATTGTTCCAATAGGAATGTTTTTTTGTGATTGTTTTGTAGTAATAATATATGACAGGCCCTGAGTTCTTGCTATTATTACTTATTAATTAGTACTTTATTGATCCCCGTGAGGAAATTCACTTCATGCCGCCCCCAACTTGCTCTCTGTAGGTGAGAGCAAGCTGGCCGCCAAGGGCAGCCACCCATAGCAGCACTCAGGGGGCTGGGGGTTAAGGGCCTTGCTCAAAAACCCGCAGATGTGCCGAGGTCGGGGTTTGAACCAGCAACCTTCCGATCACAGGCACAGAGGCTCAGCCAATGGTGCAGCATACTGTCCCCTTAGAGGACAGTAATAGGAGTAACAAAACAAGACACTGAGTTCCTGTTAGATGGTCACATTTATGGATCATCTGCCTGCTTGTACCATGTCAGCTGATGTGCCTCAGAGGTAAGAGTGCTTTAGAACTATGGGGCTGTTTGTAGCTGGTTGTATGTGCTTTGAGAGCAGTTGCTTCAGACGGCCCTGAATGCGAGAACCAGCGCAAAGACGAGAGTGACTTTATGAGGGCTGTAGGCTGGTTACGTAAAAATGTTCTGCCATCACTGAGCAGGTCTTCAAAGCTGAGGCTGGATAAAAGCTTGTGTGAGCTTTTAGTGTGTATTTTGGTTTACACCGTAGGGATGTTTCCTCAGGCACCGGGGTGTTCTGTGTGTTCTAGGGCTAGCATTTATTTGCATAGCCAATAAAATGTGTGCAGTGCGTTTCCCATAAGTGGACGACGACCTGTTTGTTTATGTAGCATTTTACAAATGAAAGTTTGATTGGAGCTATAATTAAATGCAGCCTTGTGGCACCCTACTTCAGGTCATGAAAGTCCCCAGACCCAGGTGGCCCTGGGCTTGAGGTTGCTCTCACTTTCCCTCAGTGCTCCAGATCTTCAGCCGAAATAGGTGACAGGGGCTAGGGAGCTTGACTGCAGGGGATGGAGAAGGTGGGGTTTCTGACCCGAGGCAGTGGGATTTGGTGGTGCAACATGGCTTGGGCCACAGAAGGATTATGTTTAATAGGGGACATCTGGTGGTAGTAATGTTTGTTGTGTCCACAGGCAATTTGGAGTTACTGGGTTTTGCTTTTATACCCTAATTATATGTCAGTAAGTAAATTATATTTTTATTTTTCACAAGACCATTTTCAAACTCTTTAAAACTTGGATTCAAAGCTTGATATGTGATACTTTTATTATATTAAATATAGGTAACTGTATCCCTTACAGAGTTTTTTTTTTTTCCCCTTCAGTATGAAGAGTGTCATTGTTTAGCATCCTGTACTGTGGCACTTTGTGAAGCCCCATCAATCACAGCTGCCTCATTGTCCCCTTTCTCACTCTGTGTGCAGGGCAAGCCCTACGTGTTTGACAGGGTCTTCCAGTCTAACACGACACAAGAGCAGGTGTACAACGCATGTGCCCAGAAGATTGTCAAAGGTAAGCGGTGATCTGCAGTGTGGCCTCGCCGCTTCAGAGTTTAAGTACAAGTTAGCACTAGTTAACTTTCTATTTAACTTCATTAAAGCCAGATAGGCTTTGGAAGAACTTAAAAAAAAAAAAACTCTCCGTTATTGCGATGGTGCATTTACTGCGCCTGGACATTTTCTTTGATTATTTTATAAGTGCAATTTTACAACATGCTGTTTTATTTTTCTATGTGTATTTTTAGTTATTTGAACTAGTATGCAGTAGCAGTTTCCTTATCCGTGTGTTTTAATCTCATTTAGATGTTCTTGAGGGTTATAACGGAACAATTTTTGCCTATGGACAAACGTCTTCTGGTAAAACACACACCATGGAGGTATGTATTTTTGTAAACTACACTCCGGTGTTTTAGTATCCATATTCAATTATGACGCCATATGTACAGACATCACATGCTTTGCACCGATCAAGCAAATTGAACAGGAGGCAGAATCGGCCTGCGTATGTGATTTTTAGGTTTGGTAAAATAGTGTCAGGAATTCGTTGTTCCTGCTTGACCGTCTTTTTTCAATTCCTTTTAGGGAAACCTCCATGATACAGAGGGTATGGGGATAATCCCAAGAATAGTCCAAGACATTTTTAACTACATTTATTCCATGGATGAGAACCTGGAGTTTCATATCAAGGTGGATGTCGTCTCTGACACTTTCTGTTCACTGTGTGCATTCTGGGTCCTTTTGCTCTTTTAAATGTGACCGTTTTAAAATGCATTTGTATTCATGGGAGACCTTTATTTTGCAGGTTTCCTATTTTGAAATTTACTTGGATAAGATTAGGGACCTCCTGGATGGTAAGCACTTTGTTCTAGAGTGGTTGAGTAATGTAACATTGATTTGAGTAGCGCTGATTTTACACAGGAAATGATAGCAGATCAGACTAGCTCATTTTACAGGCTGCCGTTTTTTTCTTTTGGTAGATTACAGTTTTTTCTCTTTCTTTTTCAGTATCTAAGACTAACCTATCAGTGCATGAAGATAAGAACAGAGTCCCATATGTTAAGGTAAGTGAATGTCACGATATTTCAGTGAGGCAGCATATCAGGTAATGTGGAAATGTGAAGCAAGTAGCTAACATGTTTCCTTAGCTAATAAGATCCCCTGAAGGGCTGTGGTTGGGTTTGTCCAGCATGCGAATGATCTTACCCTGACTGAGAGCTTATCTCCACCCAGGGCTGCACTGAGCGGTTTGTTTGTAGCCCAGAAGAAGTCATGGACACCATCGACGAGGGAAAATCGAACCGCCACGTTGCCGTCACAAGTGAGTAGCCTGGTGTCAGCTGATTGGCCAGATGTTCAAAGCGTTGTCTTGGGCAGGGCCTTTCCTTAGACATTCGCTAGATCTTGTAACTCTTATAGTCAACAAATGTCCTAGAGTAATTTTAATGTGCAAGTATTGAAACCAGGGACCTTCTTAGTAGAGCATGGGTCAAAGAAAGATATGTCCCACAGTGGGAACCAAGGTTTGACTTTTACTTTGGAGAACACGGCTTGCTCCTGTTCCATGTTGTGGGTTAGATGGCAGGGCTCCTGCCATTCCACACTTAGCCAAGACTTTGCTAGGGGGCGCTAAAGGGCAACTGGTGGCATGTAGTGAAGAACGGCTCCTTCCAATCATGCGGCATCCCTCAATCAAACCTATGGCCGCTTTTGTGAAAAGATGGCATTGTGCTGCCAGCTGTTGAAGGAGATATTTTCTGGTCTTTACTCCTACCCAGCTGGCATGGGTGTGGCACCCAGAGGGAGGTGGTCTATGGTGTAATAAGTTTCAGATGATTGATAGTCTGTTAGGGGGATGGTAGGCAGCCTTGTATGTATGTGTTACATGTGTCATTTAGGTACGAGACTCAAGATAAAGGAACCATATACAGTGGTGTGCAAAAGTCTTAGGCAGTCCAAGAAAAATGTTGTTTGCATGATCTTCATGTTGCTGTTATGCTATGATGTCTGTTAAAGTGTGTCAGCTTAGCCATTTCAAAACCTCTCCTAAAATCACCCCAGTATTTGCAGAGACCATCCAATACAACATGTTTTATGTGCTAGCATGCCATGTTTGGCTAATCAACACCTCGTTGACTTTTTAAGTAATTAAATAATTGATATAGTGGTGAAATTGAACAGATACGTGGAATGGCTGGTGTGCCTCTGAGGAGAGGTTTGGGAACTGAAGCGGTGTTCGTCTAGCCATCCAGCAAGATATCAGTACCTTTTGGGAGAACTGGAGAAATTCCTCTTCGTTTTTTATCGTGTTACTCTTAATTTGCGTATGTTATCATGTTAAATTGCAATTTTGTTCTGAGTAAATACATAGCTAATACCCAGATAAATGGCTTAACACACTTCCTTTGACTGGTCAGGAATTTTGTACCGTACTGTATAGACACGCACATATGTACATGTATTTCCCTCTCCTGTTGGATGCCATACACTGTATTACTGTCAGAACAAAGACAACATGGTTAGCATACAGAAGAGCTGACCCCCCCCCCTCCCCCGCCTTGCAGACATGAATGAGCACAGCTCCCGCAGTCACAGTATCTTCCTCATCAACGTGAAGCAGGAGAACACGCAGACCGAGCAGAAGCTCAGCGGCAAACTGTACCTGGTCGACCTGGCGGGCAGTGAGAAGGTGCGTCTGTCCCGGGAGCAGAAGAAGCATCACGTTTCTAATAAAAAGCAGCTAAATCTGAAGTTTTCACATTGGCTTGTGTCGCCTCGTCGGTTTTCCGATTTAGATGGCATGCAGTTAGACTGGTATCCATTCGCATGTTTAAAGGTCAATATCTTATTTCCCCAAAGCTTATTCAAAGTTATTGTTCCGAATCGAGAAACAAATCCGACTCTTTGTTCTTGTTTAGCCTTGTTCTTTTTTGGCACATTGGAAGACAATGCCAAAGGTCTACAGAATTTGACATTGACAGTGTGTAGCAGAGAGAATCACCTGACAAGCATAGCAGTATTGCTGGATTGCTCCATCAGAGTATTTGTGTTTGTCCCCAAATGCTTCTAATATCCCTTTTCTGTAAGTGTTGGGTTTTTTTTAATCTTCTTATCTGTCGGTCGTTTCATACATGCTCAGAAATGTCCAACAAAGTACCGTGTTCTCGGCAGCCCTTTATTTCTGAGCAGCTTTATTTGATCTTGGCCAAGTCCTTGTCCCATAGCTGATTTAGACAATTTGCTACCTTGGTTCCACCTTGGTCCAGGTGTGTAATAGTCCACGGTCACCTTGTGTTCGCAACCTGATGAAGTTGGGCCTTTGACACAGGCTTTGCAGTATTGGCTTTCCTGATAGGGTGTCCTAGTGATTTGTCAAGCAAGGCTGCAGTTTTTCAGCTGATTTGCTGATTGGGTGGCTGCGTACAGGTCAGCAAGACCGGAGCAGAGGGAGCGGTACTGGACGAGGCGAAGAACATCAACAAGTCACTCTCTGCGCTTGGCAATGTCATCTCGGCCTTGGCTGAGAGCACTGTGAGTAACCCGGCAATTTGCACTTGTTGGTTAAGTTGCCCCTCTGCCATTAGTCTGTTTATTGGCAAGCTGTTATTTTGGGAATAGAGCCCGATAACCATTATAAGAGGGGTTAATGTAATATGAATGAACTTCTTAGAATACTTAGATATATTGTTTAGGGGACTGTAATAGTTTGTACATCACTGTGCTTATCTTGACAGTCATTATAGATGTTTCTAGAAAAAGGTTTGATAACACTGATCAAAATAATTAATTCTTTCTAGAAAAATGAACACATTTCGTGCTGTAGGTGTCTGGTATCCTGGACACCACAGTGGCTTTTCCTGAACCCGAGGAGGACTGTGTTAGCATCCACTTGTTAAACGTTCTCTTGCAGACGTATGTTCCATACAGAGACAGTAAAATGACCAGGATCCTTCAGGACTCCCTGGGGGGTAACTGCAGGACCACTATCGTTATCTGCTGCTCACCCTCCTCCTTCAATGAGGCGGAGACAAAGTCCACGCTCATGTTCGGACAGAGGTGAGATCTGTTCCTCTATGGGAGAGAGAACCATGATTGTATTCTTTCTGGTAGCTGGCCATCCAGCTTCATGTGCACACATTTGAAGCCTTGTGACATTCCTTTGGTTGTCAAGCTATTGAGCTATACTTTATTTTAATGTTCTGTGACTGCCTCCTTGTTAAGCTAGTAGTTTTTTTTTTTTACTAGATTCACTAGATTTTTGTCAGTAAGGTTCTCTGGGGTTTCAGAGCGAAGACCATCAAGAACACTGTGTGCGTCAACGTGGAGCTCACCGCAGAGCAGTGGAAGAAGAAGTACGAGAGGGAGAAAGAGAAGAATAAGACACTGCGCAACACCATCACGTGGCTGGAGAACGAGCTGAACCGCTGGCGCAACGGTGAGAGCGCCCAGGAGGGCAGCTGATTTTGGATGCGCCCCTGTGGTGATGAATTGCCAAGGAGACGCCATATTGTACAGTCATACTGTTTCAGAAGCGTTTAAGTTTTACAGCAGCTAAGCACTGGTCATTTACCGCGCTCACTGCAGGTGAAACCGTACCAATAGAGGAACAGTTTGACAAGGAAAAGGTTACCGCTGATGTCCTGGCCTTGGACAATGTGGTGAACAACGACAAGCAGACTGCTTCCCCTGGCATGCCCGGGGTCAGGCTTACTGACGCAGAGAAAGAGAAATGCGAGGAGGAGCTGGCCAAACTCTACAAACAGCTGGATGACAAGGTGGGCTCACCTCAGATATGCCAGGAAGAGGCAGCATGAGAGGCTGGCAGATCAACCCAACTCGAACTAATATAATCGTATTGGTTTTTAAAATAAGAGGTAGCTTTATAATTGTAAGGGAATAAGAGCTCAAGAAGAAATCTATTGATAATTAAGCAGTAAAATAGTTTTTTTTTTTTTGTTTCTTTGTTACCTTCATAGACAGTTTCAAAGAGTACAACTTCCTCAGGAATTCAGTGAGTTGGTTTTTAAGTGAGTAGTGCAGTTATTTAAGGGCTGTCCTGTGCGTCCCCTCTGTGCAGGATGACGAGATCAACCAGCAGAGTCAGCTGGCTGAGAAGCTGAAGCAGCAGATGCTGGACCAGGAGGAGGTGAGCACCCAGCGGACAGGGGAGCCTGGACACCACATACCTTTTTTTTTGTCTTTCTCCAAGAAAAAATGTGACTTGACTTTTCAACTGTATGATTCCACAGTTGTTGGCTTCAACGCGACGTGACCATGAGAACATGCAGGCAGAGCTCAACAGGCTCCAGGCAGAGAATGAGGCCTCCAAGGAGGAGGTGAAGGAGGTGCTGCAGGCCCTAGAGGAGCTGGCTGTCAACTATGACCAGAAGAGCCAGGAGGTGGAAGACAAGACCAAGGAGTTTGAGATGCTGAGTGAGGAGCTGAACCAGAAATCGGTGAGTGTGATAACCAACTGACTTGAAGATCGCTGTCTGGCCTGACTATCAGAACGAGGCTTTCGCTTCGCTGGCGGTGCTCAGTGTGCCTTTAGCATGTAGTTTACCACCCACATTTTGCACCCTTTGGATTTTAGGATTTTGTTGCTCTTAATGTGACTGGAGTTTAGTGGTCCTCAGGCTCCCACCAGCAGATATATTAAGCAGTTGTGTGCAGTACACACATCTGCGCATAATTCATAGTATTCAGGCAGCAAGCAAACATCAGTTTGTCGATAATTTATTAGTTTTGTCTTACTGTCATGCAACATGGGATTGTGCCAGAATGGATTCAGATTGTATTCTTGCTCCTTGCCGAGCCTGATGGTCTGCTTTTCTCTGACGCTTTCAGTCGATCCTGAGCTCCATCGACTCTGAGCTGCAGAAACTGAAGGAGATGACCAACCACCAGAAGAAGAGAGTCACAGAGATGATGTCTTCCCTCCTAAAAGACTTGGCAGAAATTGGTATTGCTGTGGGGAGCAATGACATCAAGGTAGGCGTCGTCACCTCAGGTCCATCTTCCTTCAGATGGCCTTCAACCCATAGGTCACATGACTCCCACCCAACCTGCTGGGCGATATTAACTCTCTGTACCGCCCCCCCCAGCAACATGAAGGCAGCGGGCTGATCGACGAGGAGTTCACGGTGGCCAGGCTCTACATCAGCAAGATGAAGTCAGAGGTGAAGACCATGGTGAAGCGCTGTAAGCAGCTGGAGAGCAGCCAGACGGAGAGCAACCAGAAGCTGGATGAGAACGAGAAGGAGCTGGCCGCCTGCCAGCTGCGTATCTCCCAGGTGCGTGCCTCCCGAGAGGCGCCGTCACTGCATCACCTTTTGTGATTGAAATTGAGTTGTAATGCAATACTTCTGTGAGTGCTTGTGGCGTGTCGTGCCAAATGGCTTAACATTTGTGCTCCAGTTCTGGGACCTCATGCATTCTTGCTGAGGGGTGAGACTAGCTGCTGAGGGGTGAGACTAGCTGCTGAGGGGTGAGACTAGCTGCTGAGGGGTGAGACTAGCTGCTGAGGGGACTCGCGTCCGGAATGGTGTCAATGTTGAGATTTTTCCAGAATGAGCCCCAAGGGTTTTATAATAACAACAACAACGATAATGATAATAATAATAATTGTTATTATTATTGCTATTATAGTTTCTCAATAATCAGCTGATTTGATTAATTGGTGATTGATTAATATTCCTTGATTTTCTGCATTTCAGGATTTTGTTTGCGAACTGCGTACTTTTTGATTTGTTTGCACCACATATACTTGTCTGCATTATCTGTACTGTCTTTGCACTAAATGTATGCGTGTCTGCGCTCTACATATCTATCTGCGTTACGCATAAGAATGTCTCCCTGGGATCAGTAAAGTTTTATCTAAACCTAATTACCTTCTGTGTGTCACCCCACAGCATGAGGCTAAGATCAAGTCCCTGACGGAGTACCTGCAGAATGTGGAGCAGAAGAAACGGCAGTTGGAAGAGAACGTGGACTCCTTGAATGAGGAGCTGGTGAAGCTCAGTGCACAGGGTGAGACCCCCCCCCCACTCCGCCTTTGCAGCCATGTTGGATTCAGGGTGGTGGGTGATTTAGTATGATTCCCACTGAAGACGATTGGTCTCCTTGGTGATAAAATGCAGTGGTGCTTAATTACTGCGTTCCAGCTACGCCGGCAGTCCTGCAGTATTTGGTTTGTCAGAAGGCAGGACTTCATATAAAAGCTATAAGAATAAATAAATAAATTATGTGCTGCTTTGGGTGTTTACAGAAAGTCTATGCTACTGGGTAAAATAATTCTTGCCTAAAATATCAGTCTGCTAGTGATTATTTTATTTGCTGGATTTTTGTGGTATTTTGTATTCTGAAGCCCCTTGGTAGTAAAGAAATGACCGTTAGGTTTGTCTCCGCAGAGAAAGTCCATGCGATGGAGAAGGAGAATGAGATTCAGACGGCTAATGAAGTGAAGGTACGGCGGTGGATTTTTATAAGTGTGACTCTTGGGTTTAACTCGTTTTGCAGAAACGGTGGGATGCTTCTCTGAAACGGTTTTGTCTTGTCTGTCTGTCCTGCAGGAGGCGGTGGAGCGTCAGATCCAGAGCCACCGTGAGGCCCACCAGAAGCAGCTGGGAAGCCTGAGGGATGAGCTGGATAAGAAGGAGAAGTTGATCACGGAGCTACAGGAGTAAGGCCCCTCACCCCTACTCTCTCTGTCGGCCATTCACTGCTGCACGACACCAGGCCCCTTGATTACCATGATGCACTGCTTGCTGCCACAACTGGGATCCTATTAAGTGTGTTACTTTGACTCCCCGATCCCAGTCTGAACCAGAAGATCATGCTGGAACAGGAGCGTCTGAGGGTGGAGCACGAGAAGCTCAAGTCCACCGACCAGGAGAAGAGCCGCAAGCTGCATGAGCTCACGTATGTGCCGTCTTCCTCCCGGATAATCCGAAATCATCGCACTTATATGCTTTGTCCTCGAGTTTGATGGTCAGTACATGGTATTTAAATAATAGTACCATCATGGAAACCTCCACTGCTCTGAAATACCTTTGCGACGCTATTTGTAAATCTGACCTTAAGGCAGCCATGTTTAAATGTTTGAGGATGAACGTGCCTGTGTTTGCGGGAGGGTAGTCATTGGTGGTTGGTGCTGTTTCAGGGTGATGCAGGATCGTAGGGAACAAGCCAGACAGGACCTCAAGGGGCTTGAGGAGACTGTGGTAAGGGACCTCAGCACTATGGGAATTTCATGTTTGTTCGCCTGGCATTAGTTCCTCATGTTAAAGCGCCCCCCCGGTGTCTGTGTATTCTTGTTTTTAGGCAAAGGAGTTGCAAACACTACACAACCTCAGGAAACTCTTTGTTCAAGATCTGGCAACCCGGGTCAAGAAGGTAACTGCATTCCTCCTTGGCTGATACAACTAAAAATAAGTGTGCAGAATGAGGTTTGTGTAATCTGTGCTTTTAATTAGGATTTGGAAGGTCCTGGGATAGAGAATGGATAGACTAGCATATTTAATTGTCTCACATGTCAGTTTTGAGGTTCAAGCCGAATGGACTGAGTTTTTAGGAGTTCCTAGAATTTGGATTGGTCCACCTCTTGGTGTTGCTATGGGTTCACATCAACAAAAAGGCTCTGATTGATGGGAGAACTGCATGCTTTGTGCCTTGCAGAGTGCAGAGATGGATTCTGATGACACAGGTGGCAGCGCTGCCCAGAAACAGAAAATCTCCTTCCTGGAGAACAACCTGGAGCAGCTTACCAAGGTCCACAAGCAGGTACAGAGCTGGCATGTCTGGGCCCAGGCTGCCGTGAAGTCACTGTGTCTGTAGTGGTCTCAGGGTTCAGTTTCGAGCCTCAACACCATTGGTGGCGGTGACTGACTGCCCTCCTTGTGTGTCGTCGGCCAGCTGGTGCGGGACAACGCCGACCTGCGCTGCGAACTGCCCAAGCTGGAGAAGCGTCTGCGTGCTACAGCCGAGCGCGTCAAGGCGCTGGAGTCTGCCCTGAAGGAGGCCAAGGAGAACGCGGCGCGTGACCGCAAGCGCTACCAGCAGGAGGTGGACCGCATCAAGGAGGCTGTGCGCGCCAAGAACATGGCCAGGAGGGGGCACTCCGCGCAGATCGGTGAGTGGGCCCACCTCCTCTTCTGCTGGCAGTCTCGATTTACAATGGAAGTGGTGGGGGGTTGGGGCCTGGCCACAGAATACAGACAGTTGAATGACTTTCATTTGAGGATGGGATTTTCCTTTTTAGGACTAAAATTTGGGGTAGGGGCTGGGTTCAGCTGAACAGGAAGTAAACGCCTAAAACCGGGATGCTCTTTGTGCTTGATCTTAACTGTCCAAGTCTTAGTTTGTGTGTGACGCTGGAGTAGCTGGAATAAATCGATTCTAGCCGTCATCTTGGTGGGGATTTAGAGCCAGACTGTAGAAGAAAGAATGGTGGAGACCGGTGAGGTTTATGTGGAAAAGAGCATGTGTTAATCCGGAGTTAATCGATCATACAGCAGTGCAATAATGCAGTGACTGCCACAGTGGCACATTAATGACAGTCAGGTGCATCACGCCAGCTGTTCGTCTCATTTGCATCAATACAGGTAAAGACACACCTGAGTAACAGGTTCGAATTCCATTTTGAAGTGGGCTGTTTCGTATTGGCGAGGTAGTGGCAGGGCAGAGCTTGGATACCTTTAATTGGACTTATCCACCTACTCTGTTGTGGCAAAACACCCGTGCATGTGTCCATGTAGACCATGGGTCTCAGACTTAATTAACCTGGGTGCCACTGGCTTGGGGGTGTCCAGCTGAAGGGGGCCACAAGAGAAACGAGAGAATAAAAACTGATGTAATGCTGCTGATCAGTGGAATGACGGTACGTCGATATTTTCTCCGGAAAGTGAAAGATCAATCTGCAGGCCACATTCAATAATGGAGTTTAAAAATCCGGCCTGTGGGCTGGTACTGTGAGACTTCTGGTGTAGACAGATATAAACATCAAGTGTTTGCAGTATGCTGTGGTTAGATTATGGATTTCTACTTCATCCTGGGTGGATGTTTTTCTCTGCTACCTACCTGGCTGTTCTCCTCCTCCGCTATATCCTTTTGATACATTACAAGCTCGTCTGATAGATTTAGAAGGAATCTCATTTTTGTTGGCTATATTTTCGAATACATCGTTTAGTTTGACGTATATAATAAGTTTGGGTCAGAACAGTTGGCCTGTGAAGTCAGTGCACATTGAAATATATCCGTTTTTGGCATTTAGTGGTTACTGCTAATTATATTGCAGCAGTCTTGGACATATTCGGATTAGTCAGAATAGACCTGTTTTTGTTTATGGCTCAGTTGCTGTGGTGCAAATGACTCTTTACACTTCATCCTGCGCAGTGTTTGTTTGATCTGCTCATTGTGTCTTAAAGTTACATGCCACATGGTGTGACAGTTATGCAGAATATCAGCAGTGGGAAAGCAGATGTTTTCAATAATTGCTACTGGATATGAGAATTGTCACACTAATGTGTTTTGACACATTAGGCGCTCTCAGGCTTTCTATACTTCTGCTGCCCGTACAGCCTTAGTTGTTTTTTGACCACAATATAAATGCTGCAAGTTGAACAGTGTGTGAGCTTACGTGTGGCATCTGAATAATTAAATTACGTCCATGCAGTTCACTGAGCATTGGGGCAACGTGTGCCTCAGTAGGTTATGGATCTGCGGCAATGTCTGGGAGGTCGTGGGGTCAGATCCTAGAATAACCATATCACTGTTGGGCCGTTGAGCAAAGCCCTTAACCCCAGTTTCTTCAGGAACTGCCTGACCCTGCTGTCTGATCCTCAGCTGTACAACGCTTTCGATAAAGCATTTGTTAAATAAATGCGAATGTGCAAATGCATAAGACTGTTAAGTGTGCATAATGTTAGTGATTAATGTATTCTTGAAGTGTATTGGTGTGATGGGGGAAACCGACTATTTTGAATGTACCATTTGCAAAAAAATGGTGCTGTAACTGTATCATTTTGTTACTCTTTATGCAATAGTCTGATTGGACCACCCGAGCACTGGATGATGATGGTTCTGAATAACTAACTGTTGATCAATATCCACCACTCTGTTTACAGCCAAACCCATTCGCCCCGGGCAGCCCCCAGTGGCATCTCCCACCCACCCCAACATGAACCGGGCTGTCTACCAGAACAGCCAGTCAGTAGCGATCCGTGGAGGGGGTGGCATGAACAAGCAGGACAAAACGTGAGTGCTCTTTAGTGGGACTGGCAACGTATCCCCTTTTTAATGGGCGTTAATGTCTGCCTGCCTGCCTGCATGCATGCGTGCTCTCTAAAGAAAGTGTGAACTGCTCAGCACTTGCTTTGTCAAGCAGATTTCTGTGGTGCAGTGTTAGCTAGCTGTAGCATTAATAGCACTTGGTGCAGAATGCAAGTTGCAATTCTCTGATTTGTGATGGATGCTACTTTGTTGGCGTTCCCACTGGAACACACCCTAAAATCCTGCTCTCTTTCTCTTCTTTCCTCAGCTGCTGAAAAATCATTTTGGAATATGCAGACGTTGCCTAGGAAACCTGTCATTCCACTGCAGCCAGCTCCTCCCACCCGGATTCATGGGAGGAGCTTATGAATATATATAAATATAAATATATATATATATACACACACACATACACAGTGATACACCAGGTCTGTACAGTTCTTCTCTGATCTTTGTCCCCCCTCCCCAATGAAATTGATTTCCAGCGCAGTCAAGGTGGGGGGGGAATCCTACTGCCCTCCCCCACCTCATCCCACTGAGTGCAATCGGCATAGGTAACCTTTGGCAAAATGACGTGTGTGGCTCCATTCTGACTACACAGCTTCTTGTCCTGTATGTCTTAAAATTAGTTTTCACTGTGCCAAGATGAATGTATTTTACAGGTTTTCAAACAAAATGGCAAGAAATGGATCCTGCGAGAAATGTTGTAGTCTAAATTATGTATATTGTTTTGTTTTGTTTTTTTTTTGGCTGGGGAGTTTAGAGTCACGGGGGTGGGGGGGGGGCTGTGAATTTAAACTGTTCTCTGAATAGATTTGGTAAGCTTGTTGAAATTAATCTAATAGTAGCGCAAAAAAGTACTGTCCTATTGTGTGGTTTGAAATGATACTCTACAGGTTTCCTTGAAGACGGGGGTTATTGGATTCTGGCCTGTGAATATGAAAACACTATTGCGCCATTGTGTCGGACGGTAGAAAGAGCGCACGGGCTAAGTGAAGTGAATTTTGAGAAGTGAGGAAAAGCAGAGTGTAAGAGTGTGTTCTAGATGAGAGAAGGTGATTCCGGCTTCCAGAAAGCCGCTTGTAAGCGATCATATCCTATTGCTGTATATTCAGTAAATGAATGTACTGTACCATAACAGAACAGTTAATATGCATCATTGGCGTATACATTTGATGGGCCTAAACATTGAAAAAGATGCCCTGTCTTACTCACAGCCCATTTATAATCCCGCATGATTTGCTTTCTCGGTAAATGAGTAGTTCTCCCTCTGAAGTATCGGTCGGCCTTTAGAACAATAAGTGGTTTCATTCAGACTGTGTTAGACCTCTGATCGTGCACCTTCTGATGGTTCCTCCCCTGGCAGGGGAGTAAAGGGTGAGCTGACATCTCCATTATCTGTTTTTGTTAACGCTGCCCATTTTAGACTTGGCTCTCTGATCGTACTATTTTTGATTGATGAACTTTGTGTAGATATTGATTTTTATACTTTTTGTTTTTTAATTTTAGTGTTACTGGGGTTCATTGACTTTATTTTGTCCTCCTTGTCGGATTTCAAACCCAAACATGACCATGTTTTTAACAGTATGCCTAATTTAGATTATTATTATTATTATTATTATTATTATTATTATTATTACTCAGTTTTTGGTCCCTTCGCCTAGGTGAGTCTGCCCAACATGCAGATTGTCGTCATTTAGGGTTGATGGAGTCAAGTCCTGCCTGTTGTATATGACAGTAAAGGTGTTGGATTCTCTCCCTTATGACAACTGTTTTGTGGTGGCATTCCTCGCCTTCTGATTGGCTAATCAGATGGGTCAGGGCACAGAAGGGAGGGGCTTAACGTGTGGCAAAGTAGTGGTTTGTCTTCTGCTTTAACAACATACTTCCATTGCTATAGATTAAACGGTTATTTATTAACAGCTGGCTCTAGCCTGATGCTGTGGGTTTTTTTTTTTTTTTTTTTTTTTTTGAGTGTATCCTCCAAACCATATCTTCCTGTTTTAATTATCATTTGTCTACAACGCTGTTGTTATAGCCAAGGGCAGACCACCTCTTGTCAGAGCAATATTGGTAAGTTGTAACAGGAAGGAAAACAAATGTGAGAATCAGTCTTCAGCATTTGAGATTAGCTGCTGCACTGCAGTTAGATGTTTCCATAAAGCTCTCCTACCGCTAATGGGAAGCTAATGAACTGCTCTAACGTATAAACAGACAATAACAGCTACTTGCAAACGGTCATTCCAGTTCTAATTTTGATGAGTTTATCCCCAATTAACCCTTTTGAAACAAAAGCCCTATTTTTCTACTTGATATTGACCGGCAACTTCTCTTTTTTTTTTGCCTTCAACCTGCATTTTTACCTGGTTTGAGGACGTTGCCCTTGGCTACTGCAAACCCCTTGGAAAAGGACGGCCCGGGTCGTGTCACGTTTCAATGTACCCTTCAAAGTGTTTGACCATAACCTTTGTTTGCTTCAGTTTTACTCTAGGAAACTGAATGCAAAAAATGTAAAGATGAGTGTTGTTCATGGCGATCAGCTAAATTATTTGCATTAAGTTAAAATAAAGTTGCTGAAATTTATTACTGTGTAATAGTATCTAAATTTTGATTGACTTTGAAGACTCCACCTGTGGACAGTGGTACTGGATCATTCCAAGAGGATACATTGGCTGGCTGTAAAGGGGTTAATGGTGATGTCAACTACTTTCGACTGCATGATGTAAATGTATGTGTGATTAAACGATCATGAAAAAGCACACTGGTCCTCGGCTCAATGACGTAGCAGAATTTAGGGGTCAGACTGCCCGACATTAAGATTTAATTGACTCGCCCTTATAATGCTCCAGATTACACCAACCAGCATTTCCGTCCCACTGAATTGTGATGTGCCTTATCTTTTTGTCTGTAATCTTGCCAGCGTAATGATGCTTCAGGTGTCTGCTGACAGTTTTAGTGCACGTAATTTGTTTGCTAATATGTGCTGTCCGTTTTACTTAGAAAGTGAACATGTTTGTCGACCTTCAACCACTTACCTGCCAACCAGCAGATGATCATAACATTTACATTCATTTAGCAGATGCGTTTGTCCAAAGCCACGTAGAAGAGCGTCTACTTTAAAGAAACACCAACACTAAATGTGTAAATAACCCCTTTTTCCAAAGAATCTGAGAAGTTACAAAGGCATTTAAGTTTTCTTGCATACTTCAAATGAAGTAATATGCGTTCTAAAACCGATACAAAAACTGCCGTTTTATTAATCCAATCAATGACGCATTTCTTCCGTAGCAGAACAACAGATATAATTCAACCGAATTATGTTCATATTAGAAAACTTAGACGAAATCATCGTAAAAATACTCTGCGTTTCCTGTACGTGCAGCAGACAAGGTAAGATATTTTAGGAAGTGGTTTTACAGGGACACTAGATTGGCCGTCCGTGATCCGGAGCCGCTGCAGAAATAACTAGGGTTGCCACCAGTCTCGTATAATACCGGATCGTCTTGTACTGGAACATAAAATGCTGCTTACCGTATTATACTGGACGGTCCCGTATCAAGGGACGGGTGGCAACCCTAGTCGCAACCTCTCGTCTATCTGCAACAACATCAAGTAAGCTGCGGACAATACTGAGTTTCATTAAATCACTTAAAATATATTATAATAATCATTAAGGCGCGTATCTGACTGCAAGTGCCAGTCTCCATTTCTCCCGAGCTGGCCTGGGCGTCCTGTGTCGGGGTGGGGTGCTTAGGATGACATAAACGTGCCATTCCAAACTAGGAGGAAGAAAATATGGATACAACTAGGAAACGAAGATCTTTTCATCCAAAAGTTCAGAATCGGCTTTATCCAAATTCACCAAGCCATTATTTAAATTATATCACGCTTGATTTATACAGAAACATCTGTCAGACAACCAGATACCCTTGGCAGTGGTTTAGAGACACACTGAATACCACAGGGATTAAATAGAAGCCCAGGGTAAATGCTGTACGCCTTTTACATTTAGTGAGACTGAGGGAGGAGACTAGAAGAGCAAACTTTCCTCATTATTCATTAAGACAGACCATAAGAAAACAAAAATTAGGTATAAAACCACCGATTATATTTATGGTTGAACCTAATATGATCCTTGTATGATTTATCAATTTACTTTGTTTATTTCTGACCTGCAATGGATGTCTAGTGCTGTCGATGTTAGGCCTATTTCCCCGAGAGAGCCACACGGTGGTGCCACTATACTGTAAACGTTGTTACCGCGGAGACCGGCATGGGTATTAGGGAAGTGAATGGGAATGACAAGCGGCGCGATGCTAAACAGAGCTGATGGGCAGGCGAGCGCGGACGCGCACGGTCGTGGCCGCGCGCAGCTGGAGCGCGCAGTGCGGGAGCGGCACGGCTGCTAGTCCCAGCTGGTTAAGGTAAAACACGAGAAAGAAGGGGAAAAAAAACATTTTTTGTTTATTTCTTCACAGAACTGGACCCTTTTTTTGGGGAAAAAGAGGATATTTACGCCAAAACACCAGGTTTGTAAAACTGTAGTTGCTTAATATGCAAAAAAGAAAAAAAAACTTATGTAGTAGGTAGCGAGTAGTTAGCTAGCCACCCAGCTTTTAAGCTAGTTTAGTAACTTGATGCGTACATAGTTAACTTTACTTTAAACCATTGCCAAAGGCTAAGTAGAAATATTGTTCACGTGTGATTAGCTACATACTGTGTTGCGCGACTGAGTGAAATGGTTCTTGTCACTTCGGCGGTGATGAAAATGAACCTGTTTCTGCCTCCCTGACTGCGGGCTGTCGGATAGGTGCTCAAGGGGCTTGACCGGCCAAACAATGTCGAGGGATAGATTTAGATATAAACACTGGATGGAAACCGACTTTCTCCGAAACTGTATATTAATTTAAGGGACGAAGGCGGGGGACCGACTTGTCGGGGAGGCTCGCGCCCCTGACCCGCGCGCGTTCCGCGCGGGTGGAAATACGCGCATTTTCCCCTATTAATCCGCACCTGCCCGTGCATGCGCTTGTCAGTTGCGCCACTATCGTTAGTATAAACGGGAATGTGTACTGCAGGCCTTTCCAGTAGATTGGCAAGTTTTTGTGACTTGTCAAAAGTATTTGATCGCGGACGTTCTGCCTTAACCGAGTGTGAGCAGGTATCTGCTTAGCTTTTCATGAGGTTTAATGAGCGCTCATACACCGCTCTGCATTTTACTGCCCAACCACGTTGCACACTCACTAGGTAATGGTACATAATGATTAGGCTGAGTATTGTTCAAACGGGACAATGTCTGAAAAATTGCTTTCTGGAAAGAAATTACAGAATCAACTCAATGTGTTGAAATCAACTTGATAACATGCTAAATACATTAATGCCCCTTGAACACTATGTAGAGCAGAAAATAACATAATTACTAAATATATATTAACTGCAAAGATTAACTGTCCCATTTTGTCAGGTGGCCCATTTGAACAGTACTCACCCTAAGTGAATTAACTTAATCACGACAACAATGTCGTGAATGAAATGTAGGTGGGCTGGGAGCATACACAATAATAATGATAAAATGTCTATCGCATCTCAAATGATTTTAAAGATCATATGAAGGACTGTGTCACAACTTAAAGCATACACATTTCAAACTATCGGTTATTTGTTGCATTCATATTTTTGAACATTGACAATGCAGTTTAGAAAACTTTTAGAAGGCTAGGTTTCTCTTAGAGTCATTGTTCAGGCATTATATTTTTATCCAGAGTTTACCACCACACAAGTATCATTATGATTCACAACCAGTACAGGCTTGCAGTGAAATTCCCTGCACTTAACTCCTGTGCATTTTCTGCCCACCATCTGGCAGCCACTGAGCCTCTCCTAGGAAGAGCGGATTCACGAGGGTGGGCAAGGAGGGTGTGAAAGCCAAAAAGAGAAGGGCTCCAGGTTAATAATATATGTGTGCGTGGGAGGGACAAAGTGGAGGACTCCACTTTGCTTAATTAGGTGTATGGATAGAGAGAAGGGCAGATATTGAAGGAATGCAGGTTCATTAGATGCGTGGAGGGAGAGGTATATGGGATGTGTGGGTGTGGGCATGTCGCTGTGAGTCTGCCAGGGATTTGGGCATGGATTTGGGGCTGTCCTCTCTCTCCATTGGGATTGGGGGAGGATGTGACAAAACGTGACCCTTTTAGTAAGTGAGGGTAATTGAGGTCACAGACTGTTTTTCTTAGTGTGGGAGGGGATGTGCTGTGTTCGATGATAATTTCAGGCGATATTCCTGGAGGGGGGAACTGTTCTGAGTAGCGTAGCCATGTAAGAAATGCAGGGCGAGGCAGGAGGGCAGAGTTCCTCAGTTCGGAGCAATGTGCTGAACGCACATGGAAATAGGCGTGACTGAAATTGGGCAGATCAATCACCCAGTAAAATTTTGCCCTTTCATGTACGTTCACTGACAAATAGGATGTTATGCTCTCCTGATGGCTGGTGAACTTCTGTGTCTTTGGAACAGACGAATAGTTCATCATTATGGGTTTAAAAGAACCAAAATATGTATTAAGTGAGAGTTTTTTATATCCCTCATTTTATTAGTCTGCTTGGGTGATGTATATACTTTGTGAGCTTTGGAGAGGGTCTGTAGCAGGGTAGCTGATATAGGGAAACGTGTACCATATTTTATAAGAGCCTTTCCCAAATGAGCAAAATTTACTTATCTTGGGTCCTTTTGCAGTTTGCTTGAATTGCTTGTGGGGGAAACATTTGTATATTATTGTACGGAAAATGTGGGTGTAGCCATTACCTCTGGTTTAACAAACATGAGCGAGTGACATGTATTGGTTACTTTTGTTCCCACAAATCTTGACTTTTTTTTTTTTTTTTAAATACTTAAAGACTCCTCATTTGTTAAAGTGATTATTTAATGTATTCGCAGGAAGGAACTGCGAGTTGGAGTTTCACTTGAGGCAAAAACACTTTTGTGAAACGTAGACAGTTACGAGCAAACACTGGATTTTACGGAATCTATTCATTGTTAGGGGCGTCCTGATATTGATATAACTTTTGCAAGGAATCACACTGTAAAAGTTACATTTACACTCACATGTATTTATTTGGAAGATGCTTTTGTCCAAAGTGACATACGAATGAGGCAGATTATATATTACAAGCATTAAGCTCTCAAGAAACCAGCTTAGCTACATGGTTAATGCACCTGAGGTACATGGTTCAGAGAGTGTTGGTGCCAAGGTTTACACAGAAAAGTCAGCATTAGCTTATATGTTATTCATGTTTATGCATTAGTTCCTATAGCTACTCTGTCTGTGAATCTTCTGACTGCTTATCCTGGTCCGTGTCACAGGAATAACACCTTTATGCTAGAAGCTAATGCTTGAGTCTATCCCTGTAGCACTGTAGTAGTGTACAAACTGTGAGAGGAGCTGCAAGGTTCGAATGGTGAATTTGTCAGCTCCAGACTTCTGTCCTGATATTGCCTCTGAAAGTTTTTTTTTTTAACCACCTGCAATCGGCTCGGTGGTCAGTACGTTTTTAGAGTAGAATAGTGGTACTTTCCCTCCATGGAACAAAAATGGTTAGAATGCGTGGGTAGCAACATCCAGCACCCCAGGCATAGTTAGATTCAGCGCCTTGTTTAGGGGCCCAGCAGTGATATGATTGCCCGGTCAGCCATAGGATTTGAATCCACAACCTTCTGGACACAGGTTCGGATCTGTAAACCACTGAGCAGCCTTCCACCTCATAATCTGTGATTATATGGGTTTGGCGATTTAAATCATTGCAGTTATGCCAGTAATGTTTGGGCAGTGGTCTTGGATAGAGAGGTCTAGTCTGATCTGCGCGAATTGCTGCCACCTGGCCAGGAGAAGCACTGTGACGGTGATGATGATGAGAATTTGGAGCCGCTAATGGTGGCGTGTTAAACCCGGGCAGTACCGCTGTCTGAGCCGTAAGTGGCGTGGGAGCTGCTTCAGCACCCCCCCTTCAGATGACGCCCTCTGTCAGATCACACATGACGTTTGCATTTATGTTCCATGTAGCAGGATGTTAAAACTGCTGACAGAGGAAGGGAAAAGAAGTTAATATTGGCGGATATTTTAACCAGATTCCATTTGTGTGACACCGCTGGGCCTCTTCCTCGGACGAAAGCGCGTACACGTACAGGTGTACGTGGATACGGGCGTGTGGGTGCTATGGTCAGCAGGCTCTTGTTCATTCTTTCTTCTGCCTACGCTGAGTTTTTTTTTTGGTACTTCAGTTGACTCACTTATGGACACACAGGTGACTCTTACCTGCCCTCGGCGTGTGCTCTCGTGCGAGGGCTCTGCAGGCGGAGTCCCGACGGCATGTGAGCACCTGTATTACTGACCCTGTCTTCTACGTCACGCTCCAGCGTTAAAGGCCTGTCATGTTCTGCTGCTGTCTTTGTCCGCGGTGGTCGGACCTGAACATACAAAGAAAAATGACGACAACAACAAAGGCCACATTGTTCGTGAAGGAAAGCCTAGAGTGAGTCCATGGTCTGGGCTGAGGGTGTGTTCTTCCAGTAAAAGGAAGCGCGGCCCATTACATCGGACTGGGCATTGCTCAATTAGCAGATGAATTATATCCAATAATGCGGCTCAGGAATGGCTATCCATATTTATTTAACAGTATTTTTGGCCTGAATGCTGGTGACTGGGCTGTTGTGTTAGTCCTCTGACAGGACTGAAGTGTGATCAGTAGGTGTTAATTTACAGTAACATTGCTCTGAATTTTGGAGGGCAGGGAGATATTCTAAAACCAAGAGGTGTGTCTGATATGTGCCCTTCCCTTACCTGCTAGCTGGAAAACAAGCCAGAGAAATGCAAAAGTGAGCAATAACAGTCCTAGTTTGACTTGCTCTCTTACAAAGCTATCTGCAGTGCAGCTCACCCCAGAAGGAAAAATGTAGCTGTATGCAGGTGGGTGTCAGCCGTAAGATCTGCTTAAATGTTACATGAGTGTTTCGTAGCACTGGGGCCATATCCCGAGGCTGTGTTGCTGTCCTGTCATGACACAGCATCTTTAACAGTTTTTGAGACCATCCTTTGTTGATATGTTTTTTTTCGGTGCTCCACCAGTAGGACTTGCATCCTGATGTCCTAATTACAGGCTTGGCTTAGTTCTATTTGTATACAGTCAGTTTTTAGCCTGGTGTTTGTATGTGACTTCAGGTTCATGTTTACTATGGTCTGCCTTCCTGTCTAAATGGTGTTGTGAGGTGCCGGAACCGTTAACATGGTGCAATGCTTGGCAGAAATAAAAAGTAGGTTCCTCCCATTTTGCAGTAGGGTGGCTCTTAGCTATGGTTACAATTTCTTCATGTAGCACGTGCTTTCTTCCAAAGCAACGTACAATTGAATGCAGGGTCAGATAGTCCCTGGAGTGACTGGGGGTTAAGAGCTTTGCTCAGGTGCCCGAGAGTGAATTTACCCTGCCCCCTCTGGGATTTGAGCCATTGACCTTCCGATCATGAGCGCGGGATCCTAACACAGAGAGCCGCACTGCCCACATAGGTTTGGACAGGGTCTGGTAATGTGAAGCCTCTCAGATGGGGTGTCGGGAAGTTCCTGTTATTGTAGCTGGGAGCTTAACCTGAGGTTCTCCTGCAGTAGAATGTGTCATAGAAACAAACAGAATTGTATATTGTGCTGGATAAGAGTGTATGGTAAGCAATAAAAATACAACATGCCCATCTAGTGATGAGCTTTGTTACTTATTACTGTTACCCATCTGTCCATCCATAACCTCTTATCAAGAAGATCAAGGCTGTGGTGAGCCCAATGTACAAGGCGCAAGACATAAGTTTCACTTTCCTTTGTACGGTACAAAAATTACTTAATATCCTCTCCCAAAAACCAGATGTACATGTAACACAAGAGAGCCAGGTGACCAAGTAGTTTGAAAATTGAATTTCTTCCTATAACCATTTAACTCACCCGCTGGTGAAGAGTAGCAAACGGGGCTTAGCATATGCATGAAGGATATGGTCTGGAATACTTTGCTATGCTCAATGGACTGCAGTCCCATAGACGTGTGTCTGCATGTCTCCACTGCGGTGAGCTGCTCCCCCTACCCTGCAGCTGGAATGCTGGCATTGTGGGCTCCCACGCTTAGGGGATCCCTAGTAGATACCTGGCTGGCCATAGGTGAAGCTGGATTCTGCTCTCAGGTCAAGTAATAAACAGTCACAGATAAATGGGGGAGTGGTTTTCAGGTGGGTCTCAGTAGACTTGTGGCTGACACCCTTCAGTTTTGTTTGAACGTTAGTTACGCAAGGTGATTCAGGTGACGTTTCACGTTTTAAAGGTTGCTGCCTGATGTGGCTGTAATCTGTTACTATGGAAAAAATGCAACTAATCTGATAACAGTTGTGAAGGTCTGGTTGGCTAAATGAGTCCCTGGTTGAGAACCTGGGCAGAGGCCATATACAGCTCATATCTTCGTTTAGGTTTACTGCAGAATATCTGGAGTTTCTTGTTCTTATTCTTTGATACCTAGTTACATGAAATTGTGGAATAAAGCACTTCTGTAAAATTTCTCTTGTGAGAAATAATTAGCATCTTTGGTCATGTTGAAATGGTGCTTTAGGTTTACAGGTAGCGAGCTCTCGCACGCACGTACACACGCGTGCACACACACACACACACACACACACGTTCAGGGCTGCAGATGATCTGTCTGTTTACCTGCTGTTCCCCCCCCCCCCTTCTCCACTCCCAAGCACTACTGTGTGAGCGATGCTGACCACCACAGCCCTCCAGAAATAATCGTCTGTGACATGGCAGACCGGGACGGCAAGGCCGAGCTGTCCATTACCCCGGGCCAGCCGTACATCGAGGTGGTGTACGAGTATGAGTACAAAGCCAAGGACCGCATCATCACCATCCGGACTGGGGAATGCTACATGCTAGTGAAGAAGAGCAATGCGGACTGGTGGCAGGTTAAGAAAGACGAGGGGTCCAAGCCGTTCTACGTACCTGCCCAGTATGTGCGGGAGGTGCGCAAGGCCCTGATGCCACCGTCCAAGGCCCTTCCTCAGGGTGGCCCAATCAAGCTGCGGCCCGCCACTCCGGACCCTAGCAAGCCCAATGAGAACCTGAGCAAGCCAACGGCTCACCTGACCCCGCCAACATTAGTCAAAGACATCAACCAGAATGCGGCCAGCTCGGGGCATGGCAAAGGTTCTCCAGACCCCCTCCACCCCTCCATCAACAGTAATGGTGGCTCGTTGCCTCGACAGCGAGCCAAGTCCCCCTCATCTAGCAGGAAAGCCCCCCTGGACGTCAGTGTGGATGTGACAGCTCCCACAGTGGAGTCTGACAAACAGCACCATGACCTGGAGTCAGGAGACGAGCTGAGCAGCAGTTCCGTGGAGCCCGTGCAGGTATGGAGGGTGGTGTATGGGTGTAACTAGTGAAACTTTTGGGTGAGAAGGGCCAGATGGGTAGTATTATGGTTAACTAGTAGTACTGTTTGGGATGTTCTCAGATGGAGGTCACAGCAACATACATCACTCGTAGATTTGAGCAGTAGTCTTTATTCCGGTATTCCAGATTCTGGTACTCTTGATTCCTTTCCTAGCTTAAGTTACCAGCAATAGCATTGCGGAGGACATAATGATAGCCCCAGAAATTGCACCCCCCCCCCATCCCCAAGTCTTTATTACCTTGTGGACATTCATCTGTCTCACAGAACTTGCAGTCTGATCCACTTCATCTTGACGTTGAACGCGTCTGTAGACATTGCCTGGCTGTGTGGCTGAATTTCTGGAATAACCAAGAGGCATTGTTTTGCTACCCCCCCCCCCCCTTCCCCCCACTGTCACAGCTCATTAAGGCCAGATATCCCTGCTCTCTGCTCATTAATGCTCAAGGCCTGAGTTCTTTCTTCCTATGGGAACAAAAGTAGCTTGGCGGTCAGTGTAACTAATGACCAGCCTGCTGACTGGGGTGAGCAATGTGAGGCAGGGGCTGGGATTGCACCGAGTAGGAGGACTCTTCAGTCTAAGCCAGCTGTACACCTCTAGTAGAACCCTGCAGCTTTGCTGCCTCTGGGTGGGGTCCTTCCTGCCATTGTTCGCACAAGTCTGTCTTTGCCAGGGCCTGCAGAGCTTACAGGACAGTGCAGAATATGGCGGGATATGCCTTTTAGAAGCTGCAGCAGTAGAAGGGTTTATTGCATGCTCGGCATTGTCGTTCTCCTTTCTGACTCTCACAATGCATGGGTGTTAAGGGCGCTTATGTCATGCTGAGAGTGGTGAATAATAAATGGAGTGGTGTTTGTGAAAAGGAGAACCTGATGCAAGGGCTTTGTAGCACAGCACGGTGTCACAGGGACCATGAACAAGGGTTTTTAACTTTGCTGGAATTTGATTGCGATGCCAGAGCCATGAGAGTGACAATGGATAGCCAGACAGGCCAGAAGCCGGTAGTGGTGTAGGATCTGGTTTGGTGTTTTTAATGTGTGTGTGGTGGAAGGGCAGCCTATGTTTTGGCATCTTCTTAGAATTTGCTACCCCGTGGAAGGTAGTTGAGTTCTCAGAAATGCAGCCACTACAGTTTCCTAATGGGATCTTCTCAACCTTAACCCCTGTGTTATTTTTGGGGTCGAAGTGACCCCAGTCCATTTTCAAAATGAGGTTAAATCCTATAGATTCTAGAATTTAGAACGGAAGAAGTAAAATACACAAGGGATAAATGTGGTCAGTGTTGGTATGTTGGCGGTGTTCTTGCTTTCTAAGAGGGATCAGAGCGATCAGGGTCCTGTACGTTGAATGTATGAGAGGTGCCTGTCGGTAGGGGAATCGGGATCGTCAGAGCAGCCGGTGACAGAAACTCCCACAGTTTCTGTTTTTCATCTGCTATCAGGTGAGCGGATCAGGTGCCAGGCACCACTTCCTGTTTCCTGCAGGGCTCAATGGCACACTGTCTTAGGTCATCGATTTGATGATTGGCTGGTAGTGTGAGCATCTATTTATAGATCTGTGAAAGCAGCTCCCCCCCCCCCCGACCCTTTGTCTTTGTGAAAAGTAACAACCTACTTCTGTGAAGTTGTTTACTTCAGTTTGTGGACTTCATTTCCACGATCTTTCACTGACCCTTGCTGTTTGTGTGAAATCTCTTTCATTGTGAAAATGTAGCTCCCAGTCCATGGCGTGCTAGTAAATCTTGTTGATTTTTTTAAATTAGGGTCATGTTGTGCTGCCTTTCCATGTCTGTTCCTGACCGCCCCTGCTCTGCCCTCAACTCCCCTGCCCTGCGCGTGATTAAAACCGAACGGTTCATTTAACGACGACATTAGCTGCAGATTGACAGTCCACTGTTGCACATTGGCAGCCAAAATATGGCCAACCTCTACTTGACCGGTTCTTTGGGACCCCGCCTGAGGTGGACATGCACTGAGATTGGGTTGGAAGGGTGCCAACTTTATCCTAAGAAAGGAACTCCCTCTCCTTCCAGAGGTGATCTAGTCTCTCCAGGTGGAGAATTTTTGCTTGGGTGGTGAGGATGCTTCAGTAATGAAAGCTTTGTAGATGCTTTGGTGCATTCGCAAGCAAGACCGGCTCCACGTGGAGGCAGAGGAGCTATTAAGTGCTGAATGAAACAAAGTAGGCGGAGTCGTCCAGCTTCCTGGTCTCGGTGCCCTTGCTCTAGTCCTCTGCCTGTGGACATACGTCCTTGTGGATCTCAGCCGGTGTTTAAGTCGAAAGAGAGCGGCATAGATATTGAGTTGGCTGCTGGGAGTCACCACCCTGAGCCACCTTCACCTCAAACGACAGCTACACTAAAGTCCCACCCCTGTTTGTACTCTTGAGCAATAGACCAAAGGTCATGAATGAGTGCCGATGGTGGGCGGCCCCTGTCCAGTGACGAGGTGCGGTTGGCACACCCTCAGTGCAGTGGCATGTGAGTGGCACTGGGATACCGTTTGGTTAGTGCCGCTTGCAGATCGCCGTGGTGTACCCTCCCCCGCAACTGAGACCGGTTTGCCTTGGCTGGCGATTTGGGGATTATCTGGTTACGCTGTGGCTTCCCTGCCTCTCTGTAAATCTCTGCTTTATGCCTCAGTGCTCGGCCACGATGTCCTGCTCCCTGCCGCAGCCCAAGGGCTGGCCAGCTTCTCATTTTTAAAAAAAAAAAACGGTGACTTTTACCGCTTCGCTGCTGCACGTCAGGGGTTTTCGCCGAAGCTCTCAGTATGTATTTTTGTTCTGGTTTTCTTTTTGTGTGCACAAGCATGTGGAAGGGAAAGGGAGGAGCACGCTGTTTTCACAGCCGCCTGTCGGGTTTTGGGGGATACTGGATGCTTTGCTTTTATTTTAAATTTTTTTGCTGCTGTCTGACTTGCTCCTGGTGTCTGGTTTAAAGTTCCTGTTGGCTTCTGCGGTGTGCGGTGGCCTTCACATGGAGTCCTTCCCCACATGTGTGATGTGTGGGAGGTATATTCCTTTGAAGTGGGGGAGTGTGTGTGGGGTTTCCAAACCAACAGGTCACCACAGACCATTTTAACGGTCAACGAAACATGAAAGGTCCTTGAGTGTGCAGGACTGGCGCCCGGCTTATCCGAGAAGAGTGGCACTTTACTCGCTGCTGACGGAGGCTTATTTTATTATGTCTGCGGGTGGCGTGTGGGGTTATGGCTGGCAGAAGCTCCTGGAGGCCGCCTGGAGCGGCTGGCGGGCCCGAGTTGTCAAACGTGTGGCATTTACTGAACAGTTACCAAAGAAGTTTGTGAACGTGGCTGCTCTGTTTAAATGCTTTGCAATGTCCTTTGCCCTGATTTTCTCATTTCTCTGGTCACTGGTGATTTGCAGGAGCAGAAGCTCATGCTGGCATAATGGAGTGCTTACAATTTAACAGGTAGTAGTTCCAACAGGAGGAGAGGTAGGGTAGTCATCAGGAGACTTTCCCAGCACAGTCTGCCGGGTGGGGCTGTGAGGTGTCATGGGCCACTTCTCCAGAACTGTGTGAAGAGCAGAACGCTAGTAACCAGAAATGTTGTTCCTTAATTTAACTTGCAGGCATCGAGAATCGGGCCGATACTGTGGTCAAATACTCATACTCGTAAAAATTGTCCAATACCAAGAACCGATACCACTCATCATTGCTACATTACATTAAAATTCAAAGCCGCGGCATTTTGTCAGGCTGTACAGTCTGTTCTGCTAAAGTGTCAAGAGGAAGAAGGGACAGCACGTCATTTAACACAAGCAATTAGATCAGACATCTAAA